>WJXA01000544.1:0-43929 GCA_014282245.1 Rhododendron simsii | reverse complement strand
TTGAAGGCAGTGATATGTATTATATGTTCTTTTAGGAAGTGAGACTAGGGGCTAGTTAGTTCAATTATTCGCTTTGAAGACACCCTTGAGTTTGGGTAATTGATAAAGAATATGTTTGCACTTCAGCATTATTATTGGTAGCCGTCTTGAACTTTGGTTGAGGTGATCAGATTAGATCGCATTTATTAAATACTTAAGGTCTTGTTGCCGTAGTTGATTTTGTAGAATAGACTATGAAGTATGAAAGTCTTGTTACCTAAAATTTTAATCTGGATTTAATAATTTGGTTGGAATTCTATGAAGATTTATTTGAGAATGGTTCAATGAAGTTATTTGGACGGTATGGTCACCGTAGGACTTGTGATACTTTGGTAAATATTAATATCTTTGAGAATTAAGAAGTTTGATAGTAAAATTTTGAATTTTTGAGGTTGTATGGATCATAGTAACCAATTGTAGATGACGAATACTTAGAGCTTGGCTTACTTGGTTTGGGGCTGAAATAGTTTTAATCCTTTCCCTGACTACTAGTTAATGATCTTCTCTGTTGTTTCTGGACAATCATTTTAGGTGAAGCTAGAATGTAATTTCTGGGATAATCTTGTCGATTTGTCGTTGGTTCGTAGTTGAGGACGGTAGTAAGATGTTACCAAAAAAAAAATCTCCTTACCTTGGGAGGACCCCCATATGTATTTTGAAAACTTGACTGTTATGAAGTTGGATGGAAAAAAAAAAATTTGATAGATAGAAAGGAAATATTCAACTTTTACGTGTCATTTTTGTAAAAAAATAGAGAGAAGATTTTTGAATGTTATTTTTTTTTATTGATGGAGCTTTATGAATATACTATTAGGCATTGCGGGTGCACTTAGTTTTATAGATTTAGGGTCTGTTTGAGTTAGTATTTTTTTTTTTGATATCCATAGATGTTTGTTGCAACTTATATTGATCATTTGTTTGGTGGTTTCGTGTGCATTGACCATGCTCGGCTCGAGTGTGGCTAACATCTTGGTGGAAAACTAAGAAATTGATTTCAGTATGTGATCTGGTTTAGTATTTTATTAGGTGTACATTGGATAGGAGGATGCACTATGGTTTGGAATATTAATTTTGGAGTTTGGGGAATATGGTAGAATTGGCTATGATGGTCTTATTTAAACATTTCATTAGTGTTTTGTGCTATGCTATGATTGCCTATTGAAAAGTATATTGGTGTGTAATAAAGAGGATTAATGACATGAATTATTGAGATGTTGGATTTTTAGAAGACTGGATACCGTTTGCTTTGGTGATCTTATTAGTTGAATTATAAAATGTATGCCGGGTTCTAAACATCGGTGGTCCACTTGGAACTAAATTAGATGCACTTGGAAGTACTAAAGTTTGACATAATGAGGCAGTAACTTTTGGTTGGTTGGGAAATTTTTGGAGTTGTTTGATATTTGAGATGTTCACTCTTATGGAGGCATGATTCTTTGAGGAATTTTGTATAACTACATACATTTATTTGATTTTGATGTGAGTGATACGGAGTTGTTAAGAGATTGGAACTCTTACATGCATGAATGTCGAGTTTTGGAATTGTAGTTGACAGCGCGCCAAGGCTGGGTATTTTGTTTCCATTGAAATGACATAAACCTTGGATCGTTTGGCGTGGTTTTGTGTGAGAGAGATTATTAGACCCCATGGTGCACCTCTATTGATTGTGTCAGATCGTGATCCTTGTTTTGTTTCTAAGTTTTGAGGTGCCTTACTGATAGTGATGGACACTCGCTTATGTTTTAGTTCTGGTTATCATCCGTAAAACGATGATCAAATGGTTGGATTATACAGACTTTGGAGTATATATTGAGCGCATTTACCTTAGAGTGGAAAGTAAATTGGGATGATCGAGTGCCGTTGATGGAAATTGTATACAATGAGATTTACCATTCGAGTTTGGGGAGTTGCTCCATACGAGGCTTTTTACGGGAAGTATATATTCCCTATTTGTTGGCATGAGGTGGGAGAACGACGATTTTTGGGACTTGACTTTATGGAGGATGCAAATAAAAGAAAAACTATTCGGGGAAGGTTTGTAGCTACTTGGAGTACACAAAAAAAATTTTTTATGTAGATAATCTTAGGAGAGATGTGGAGTTTGCGATAAAAGATATGGTGTTGGTTAAGCTGTCCTATGGAAATGCGTTATTAGTTTGAAAAAAAAAGAAAGAAAGTTGAGTCTTGCCATATTGGGCCATTTGAGGTTTTGGAAAGGATTGGTGAGCTGGTTTATCGTTTGGTGTTGCCGCCTATTTTGGCCAAGTTCATAATGTTTTCATGTATCGATGTTGAGGAGGTACGTGCATAGTCCTTCCAATGTGACTAATTAAGAGCCACTTCATGTTCAAAATGATTTGACCTATGATGAGCAACCCATTGAGATAATTGATATGAAGAGAAAGGTACTTCGGGGAAAAGAAACAATCATTTGGTTAAAGTTTAGTGGTGTGCTCTCGGATTATGAAGTCACTTTGGAGCGTGAAGAGGAATTGCATAGAAAATACCCATGTTTGTATGCTTGAGATAAGTATGCAATTTAGAGGACGAATTTTATTTTAAGGGGGGAAGGATATTACACCCCGTCTTTTCTATTTCCATATAATTATATTTCTGTAATAAAAAAAGTGAAGATTTTATGGTTTGGGTCCTAATTAGCAAATTTTTTTTTCTGTGCAATATAGTTACTAAGTGTGTTGTTATTAGTTTGAGGGTATTGGTATAATTATTAATTTCATTATTTAGTCTGTATTAGTTGGATATATACGTTAATTAACTAATTAGCTACAATTTAGGGGTATTGTGAGTTGGTCGGTAGTTTTACTTAGTTACGCTTAAAGTAGAAAATCACAGCAGACTAGCGTTATATCTCTGGAGAGAGTATTGAAATGAGAACTTCTTGTGGTAATATCTTTGTGTTTCACTTTAGGTAATTTTATTCCGTTGTCTTTCTTGTCTTCTTTTAAGGAAGCAATCGGGTCCATTAATGAGCACCGGTATAGAATTTCTGCATGGGTTTTAATTGGTGGAGATGTGAGTGTGATGAGAGAATGAGAGTGTGTTCAAGGCTTGGTGATCGTGAGTTGGGTGACGTGCATGTGTGGTGTTTGTCGTTCATGGTGCGTAATTGAAAAAGAAAAAGAATGAAATGCTTAGGCTGGGAGTATAAGGTTTGGGTTTTGTATTGTTTTGTTGGCTTAGGTTGAGGTTGTTTTAAGGTTAGTTAATTGGAAATCATTATCAGGCCTAAATTGCTAGTTAAAGTTACACTTGGCACGATAGTAACCGTTTGGGTATTGATTTGTTGTTCAGGTTAACTTATTTTCGCGTTGTTCGGTTACATTAGCTTGGACCCAGGTGAGTAGTTAAGTATGTTACGTATTTTCAAAAAGATTTTTGTGTCCCTTAGAAGTATTTCCTTCAGAAATTTATATGGATGTTATTCGGAGACTCACAACTGTTTATAAGTTGTATAAATTGGGATGCGATGAATTTTCTGAGATCAATTGTAAATATTCTTTTTGGTGAGAACTTGGTAGATATTAATGGGAACATTTATTCGGAAGTCCCGGGGAAAACTGTTGGTGACCCTTGCCATTGGGGAAAAGATCGTGTTAGGCTGGTGACCATAATGCTCAACGGCCTTCTTTTGCCGGAACGTCTTAGGGAAAAATACCACGGGCTGCCAACCTTGGTGACTCTAAGTTCGATAATATTGGATTCAATTTTGGTGAGATTTATTTTTGCCATGGTAGTGTTTCATTGTAGTTCCCCATTTTTGATGGAGTTTATGTTGTGATCCAAGTAGAGATTTGGTTATGTTATATTAGGAGAGGTCAATAATTATACTTGTCTAAGGAAATACCCTATGGATGTCTTGATGTTAATTGGAGATGAATACCATATGAACTAATTAATGGTTAGGATTATGATGTTTTGTAACTTCAATGAAAAAAGCACATAGACGACTCTGTGGATATAAAGTGGGAGTACGTAGTCGATCGTTGAAAGTGGGTTTTTCTAAATGTAGTATTAGCGGTTCGATTTTGAGGGTTTCACAATAAATAGATAGGGTTTGGCAAGGGTTCGGTCGCTTGATTGGTATTGGCATGCATTGGGCTATGGTTGTATCCGCATGTGAGTGCTTTGGTTGGTTTGAGTTGATGGAAAAGGATTGTTACAATATGATTGGTGATTAGACAATGAGGTTATGGAGTGCATTGGTGGTGCTTTGAAATTTTAATGCATTACAGTATTGTTATTGTGGAATTATGGGAAGTTTAGGAAAGAGGAAATTTGTGTGGTTAAACTTATGTGATTAGAGTTATTATCGCGCCATTGTAGTGAATATCAGTATTACCGACTTGATTATTAGTAGTTTTGGGGATCTAATTTGCTGCGAAAGGTTAAAACTCTAACTTTTGGGGATTCTTTGGACATGTGATTTTGTATGACAGACAAAAAAAAATTGCTAGATTCTATAGTGTTAGATTTTGGGTTAGTGCACAGAGTTTGTCTTCAAGATGCGAGGTGGGTTTTAGAAATTTGAGGCAGTGATATGTATTATACGTTTTTTTAGGAAGTGAGACTAGGGGCTAGTTAGTTCAATTATTAGCTTTGAAGACACCATTGAGTATGGGTAATTGATAAAGAATATGTTTGCACTTCAGCAATATTTTTGGTAGCCGTCTTGAACTTTGGTTGAGGTGATTAGATTAGATCGCATTTATTAAATACTTCAGGTCTTGTTGCCGTAGTTGATTTTGTAGAATAGACTATGAAGTATGAAAGTCTTGTTACCTGAAATTTTAATCTGGATTTAATAATTTGGTTTGAATTCTGTGAAGATTTAATTGAGAATGGTTCAATGAGGTTGTTTTGACGGTATGGTCACCGTAGGACTTGTGATACTTTGGTAAATATTAATATCATTATGAATTAAGAAGTTTGATAGTAAAATTTTGAATTTTTGAGGTTGTATGGATCATAGTAACCAATTGGAGATGATGAATACTTTGAGCTTGGCTTACTTGGTTTGGGGCTGAAATTGTTTTAATTCTTTCCATGACTACTAGTTAATTATCTTCTCTGTTGTTTCTGGAAAATCATTTTAGGTGAAGCTAGAATGTAATTTCAGGGATAATCTTGTCGATTTGTCATTGGTTCGTAGTTGAGGATGGTATTAAGATGTTACCAAAAAAAAAACTTCCTTACCTTGGTAGGGCCCCATATGTATTTTGAAAACATGACTGTTATGGTGTTGGATGGAAAAGAAAAATTTGATCGATAGAAAGGAAATATTCAACCTTGACGTATCATTTTAGTAAAAAAAAGAGAGAAGATTTTTGAATGTTATTATGAAGTTGTGTAAATTGGCATGTGATGAATTTTCTGAGATCAATTGTAAATATTCTTTTTGGTGAGAACTTGGTGGATATTAATGGGAACATTTATGTCGGAAATCTAGGGGAAAACTGTTGGTGACCCTGGCCATTAGGAAAAAGAACATGTTAGTTCGGTGACCTTAATGCTCAACGGATTTTTTTGCCGAATCGTCTTAGGGAAAAGTACCTCGGGCTGCCGACCTTGGTGACTTTAAGTTCTATAATATTGGATTCAATTTTTGTGAGATTTATTTTTGCCATGGTACTCTTTGATTGTAGTTCCCCATTGTTGATAGAGTTCATGTTGTGATCCAAGTAGAGATTTGGTTATGTTCTATTAGGTGCAGTCAATAATTATGCTTGTCTAAGGAAACACCCTATGGATGTCTTGATGTTAATAGGAGATGAATACCCTATGAACTAATTAATGGTTAGGATTATGATGTTTCGTAACTTCAATTTAAAAAACACATAGACGACCGTGTGGATATAAAGTTGGAGTACGTAGTCCATCATTGAAAGTGAGTTTTTCTAAATGTAGTAGTAGCGGTTCGATTTTGAGGGTTTGGCAATAAATAGATAGGGTTTGGCAAGGGTTCGGTCGCTTGATTGGTATTGGCATGCATTGGGCTATGGTTGTATCAGCATGTGAGTGCTTTGGTTGGTTTGATTCGATGGAAAAGGATTGTTACAATATGATTGGTGATTAGACAATGTGGTTATGGAGTGCATTGGTGGTGCTTTGAAATTTTAATGCATTACAGTATCGTTACTGTGGAATTATTGAGAAGTTTTGGAAAGAGGAAATTTGTGTTGTTAAACTTATGTGATTAGAGTTGTTATCGTGCCATTGAGTTAACTATGAGTATTACCGACTTGATTATTAGTAGTTTTGGGGTTCTTATTTGCTGTGAAAGGTTAAAACCCTTACAAAAAAAAAATTGCTAGATTCTATAGTGTTAGATTTTGGGTTAGTGCACAGAGTTAGAGTGCGTTCCGCTTTTAAAAAAAGTGGGTTTTTGAAAAAGAAGGTGAATTTCAAGGTCAAAAATTATGTATTTACGCAAATAATTTTCCTACCAATATGGATCTTGTTTGATAAATCTCATTGAGATCTTTAATACGGTGTAAAAAAAAATCATAAAATTATTTTTCATTTTCATTATATTTGAGTTTAAAATTTGAAGAAAAGGAACTTTGGGAAAAAGAAAGGAAAGTGGAACGGGCTCTTAGTCTTCAAGATGCGAGGTGGGTTTTAGAAATTTGCGGCAGTGATGTGTATTATATGTTCTTTTAGTTAGTGAGATTAGGGGCTACTTAGTTCAATTATTAGCTTTGAAGACACCATTGAGTTTGGGTAATTGATAAAGAATGTGTTTACACTCCAGCAATATTATTGGTAGCCGTGTTGAACTTTGGTTGAGGTGAGCAGAATAGATCGCATTTATTAAATAATTCAGGTCTTATCGCTGTAGTTGATTTTGTAGAATAGACTATGAAGTATGAAAGTCTTGTTACTTAAAATTTTGATCTGGATTTGATAATTTGGTTTGAATCCCGTGAAGATATATTTGAGAATGGTTCAATGAAGTTGTTTGGACGGCACGGTCACCATAGGACTTGTGATACTTTGGTAAATATTAATCTTTTGAGAATTAAGAAGTTTGATAGTAGAATTTTGAATTTTTGAGGTTGTATGGATCATAGTAACCAATTGTAGATGTCGAATACGTAGAGCTTGGCTTACTTGGTTTGGGGCTGAAATTGTTTTAATTCTTTCCATGACTATTTGTTACTTATCTTCTCTGTTGTTTCTGGACAATCATTTTAGGTGAAGCTAGAATGTAATTTCAGGGATGATCTTGTCGATTTGTCGTTTGTTCGTAGTTGAGGACGGTAGTAAGATGTTACGAAAAAAAAAACTGCTTACCTAGGGAGGACCCATATGTATTTTGAAAACTTGACTGTTGTGGAGTTGGATGGAAAGAAAAATTTGATAGATAGAAATGAAATATTCAACCTTGACGTATCATTTTAGTAAAAACAAAAGAGAAGATTTTTGAATGTTATTTTTTTATTGGTGGAGCTTTATGAATATACTATTAGGCATTGCATTGCGGGTGCACTTAGTTTTGTAGATTTAGGGTCTGTTTGAGTTGGTAGGTTTTTTTTTTTTTGGGATATCCATAGATCTTTGTTGCAACTTATATTGATCATTTGGTTGGTGGTTTTGAGTGCATTGAGTATGCTTGGCTCGAGTGTGGCTAACATTTAGGTGGTAAACTAAGAAATGGGTTTCAGTATGTGATCTGGTATAGTATTTTATTAGGTGTACATTGGATAAGAGGATGCACTATGGTTTGGAATATTAATTTTGGAGTTTGGGGAATATGGTAGAATTGGCTATGATGGTCTTAGTGTGCTATGCTTTGATTGCCTATTGAAAAGTATGTTGGTGTGTAATAAAGAGGATTAATGACATGAACTATTGAGATGTTGGATTTTTAGAAGACCGGATACCATTTGCTTTGGTGATCTTATTGGTTGAACTATAAAATGTATGCCGGGTTCTAAATATCGGTGGTCAACTTGGAACGAGATTAGATGCACTTGAAAGTACTAACGTTGGACATAATGAGGCAGTAACTATTGAATGGTTGGCGAATTTTTGGAGTTGTTGGATATTTGAGATGTTCAATCTTACGAAGGCATGATTCTTTGAGGAATTTTATATAACTACATACAATTGTTTGATCTTGATGTGAGTGATACGGAGTTAATAACAGATTGGAACTCTTACAGGCATGAATGTCGAGTTTGGGATTTGTAGTTGATCGGCACACCAAGTCAGGGTATTTTGTTCCCATTGAAATGACATAAACCTCGGATTGTTTGGCGTGGTTCTGCGTGAGAGTGATTATTGGACCCCATGGTGCACCTGTATTGATTGTGTCAGATCGTGTTCCTTGTTTTGTGTCTAAATTTTGGGGTGCCTTACTTATAGTGATGGATACTCGCTTACTTTTTAGTTCATTCTTATCATCTGTAAAACGATGATCATGTGGTTGGATTATACAGACTTTGTAGTATTTATTGAGTGCATGTACCTTAGAATGGAAAGGAAATTGGAATGATCGACTATCGTTGATGGAAATTGCATACAATAAGATTTACCATTTGAGTTTGGGGAGTATCTCGATACGAGGCTTTGTATGGGAAGTATAGATTCCCTATCTATTGGCATGAGGTGGGAGAACGACGGTTTTTGGAACTTGACTTTATGGGGGATCTGAATAAAAAAAAAAAAAAACTATTCGGGGAAGGTTTGTAACTACTCGGAGTACACAAAAAAAAAAATTATACGGATAATCTTAGGAGGGATTTAGAGTTTGCGATTAAAGATATGGTGTTGGTTAAGCTGTCCTATGGAAAGGAGTTATTAGTTTGAAAAATAATAGAAAAAAAAAGAAAGATAGTTGAGTCTTGCCATATTAGGCCATTTGAGGTTTTGGAAAGGATTGGTGAGCTGGTTTATTGTTTGGTGTTGCCGCCTACTTTGGCCAAGTTTATAATGTTTTCATGTATCGATGTTGAGGAGGTATGTGCATAGTCCTTCCAATGTGACTAATTAAGAGCCACTTCATGTTCAAAATGATTTGACCTATGATGAGCGACCCATTGAGATACTTGTTATGAAGAGAAAGGCACTTCAGGGAAAAGAAAAAAATCATTTGGTTAAAGTTTAGTAGTGTGCACTCGGATTATGAAGTCACCGTGGAGCGTGAGGAGGAAATGCTTCGAAAATACCCATGTTTGTATGCTTGAGGTGAGTATGCAATTTCGAGGACGAAATTTATTTTAAGGGGTGAAGGATTTTACACCCCGTCTTTTCTTATTCCTAATAATTATATTTCTGTAATTAAAAAAAAGGGAAGATTTTATGGTTTGGGTCCTAATTAAAAATTTTCTTTTCTGTGCAATATAGTTACTATGTGTGTTATTATTAGTTTGAGGGTATTGGTTCAATTAATAATTTCTTTAGTTAGTCTATATCAGTTGGATTTACACGTTAATTAACTAATTAGCTACAATTTAGGGGTATTGTGAGTTGGTGGGTAGTTTTACAAAGTTATGCTTAAAGTAGAAAATCACAACAGACTAGCGTTATATCTCTAGAGAGAATATTGAAATGAGAACTTCTTGTGGTAATATCTTTGAGTTTCACTTAAGGTAATTTTATTTCCCTGTCTCTCTTGTCCACTTTTAAGGAAGCAATTGGGTCCATTAATGAGCACTAGTATAGAATTTTTGCATTGGTTTTAATTGGTGGAGATGTGAGTGTGATGAGAGAGAGAGTGCGTGTTCGAGGCTCGGTGATCGTGAGTTGGGTGACGTGCATGTGTGGTGTTTGTTGTTCATGGTGCGTAATTGAAAAAGAAAACGAATGAAATGCTTGGGCTGGGAGCATAAGGTTTGGGATTTGTCTTGTTCTGTTGGCTTAGGTTGAGTTGGTTTTAAGGTCAATTTATTGGAAATCATTATCAGGCCTAAATTGCTAGTTAGAGTTACACTTGGCACAATAGTAACCATATGGGTATTGATTTGTTGTTCAGGTTAACTTATTTTCGCGTTGTTCGGTTACATTAGCTTGGACCCATTTGAGTAATTAAGTATGTTACGTATTTTCGAAAGACCTTTGTGTCCTTTAGAAGTCTTTCCTTCAGAAATTTATATGAATGTTATTCGGAGACTCACAACTGTTTATAAGTTGTATACATTGGCATGCGATAAATTTTCTGAGATCAATTGTAAAAATTCTTTTTGGTGAGAACTTGGTGGATATTAATGGGAACATTTATTTCGGAAGTCCAGGGGAAAACTGTTGGTGACCCTGGCCATTAGGCAAAAGATCGTGTCAAGCTGGTGACCTTAATGCTCAACGGCTTTCTTTTGCTGGATCGTCTTAGGGAAAAGTACCGTGGGCTGCCAACCCTGGTGAATCTAAGTTCGATAATATTGGATTCAATTTTGGTGAGATTTATTTTTGCTATGGTATTGTTTCATTGTAGTTCCCCATTTTTGATGGAGTTCATGCTGTGATCCAAGTAGAGATTTGGTTATGTTCTATTAGTAGAGGTCAATAATTATGCTTGTCTAAGGAAATACCCTATGGATGTCTTGATGTAAATTGGAGATGAATACCCTATGAACTAATTAATGGTTAGGATTATGATGTTTCGTAACTTCAATTAAAAAAGCACATGGACGACCGTGTGGATATAAAGTGGGAGTGCGTAGTCGATCGTTGAAAGTGGGTTTTTCTAAATTTATGTAGTAGTAGCGGTTCAATTATGAGGGTTTGGCAATAAATAGATAGGGTTTCCCAAGGTTCGGTCGCTTGATTGGTATTGGCATGCGTTGGGCTATGGTTGTATCAGCATGTGAGTGCTTTGGTTGGTTTGAGTCGATGGAAAAGGATTGTTACAATATGATTGGTGATTAGAATATGAGGTTATGGAGTGCATTGGTGGTGCTTTGAAATTTTAATTCCACAGTATCGTTATTGTGGAATTATGGGAAGTTTAGGAAAGGGGAAATTTGTGTGGGTAAACTTCTGTGATTAGAGTTATTGTCATGCCATTGAAGTAACTTTGAGTATTAATGACTTGATTATTAGTAGTTTTGGGGTTCTTATTTTCTTCGAAAGGTTAAAACTCTTACTTTTGGGGATGATTTAGACATGTGATTTTGTATGACACACAAAAAAAAATTGCTAGATTCTATAGTGTTAGATTTTGAGTTAGTGCACAGAGTTAGTCTTTAAGATGCGAGGTGGGTTTTAGAAATTTGAGGCAGTGATGTGTATTATATGTTCCTTTAGGAAGTGAGACTAGGGGCTAGTTTGTTCAATTATTAGCTTTAAAGACACCATTGAGTTTGGGTAATTGATAAAGAATGTGATTACACTTCAGCAATATTATTGGTAGCCGTCTTGAACTTTGGTTGAGGTGAGCAGAATAGATCGCATTTATTAAATACTTCAGGTCTTATCGCCATAGTTGATTTTGTAGAACAGACTATGAAGTATGAAAGTCTTGTTCCCTAAAATTTTAATCTGGATTTAATAATTTGGTTGGAATCCCGTGAAGATTTATTTGAGAATGGTTCAATGAAGTTGTTTGGACGGTATGGTCACCATAGGACTTGTGATACTTTTGTAAATATTAATATCTTTGGGAATTAAGAAGTTTGATAGTAAAATTTTGAATTTTTGAGGTTGTCTGGATCGTAGTAACCAATTGTAGATGTCGAATACTTAGAGCTTGGCTTACTTGGTTTGGGGCTGAAATTGTTTTAATTCTTTCCAAGACTACTGGTTAATTATCTTCTCTGTTGTTTCTGGACAATCATTTTAGGTGAAGCTAGAATGTAATTTCAGGGATAATCTTGTCGAATTGTCATTGGTTCGTAGTTGAGGACGGTAGTAAGATGTTACGAAAAAAAAATAACTCCTTACCTTGGGAGGACCCATTTGTGTTTTGAAAACTTGACTGTTACGGAGTTGGATGGAAAAGGAAAATTTGATAGATAGAAATGAAATATTCAACCTTGACGTATCATTTTAGAAAAAAAAAAGATCGAGGATTTTTGAATGTTATTTTTTAATTGATTGAGGTTACGAATATACTATTAGGCATTGCTGGTGCACTTAGTTTTATAGATTTAGGGTCTGTTTGAGTTAGTAATTTTTCTTTGGGATATCCATAGATGTTTGTTGCAACTTATATTGATCATTTGTTTGGTGGTTTTGAGTGCATTGAGTATGCTCGGCTCGAGTGTGGCTAACATCTTGGTGGAAAACTAAGAAATGGATTTCAGTATGTGATCTGGTTTAGTATTTTATTAGGTGTACATTGGATAGGAGGATGCACTATGGTTTGGAATATTAATTTTGGAGTTTGGGGAATATGGTAGAATTGGCTATGATGGTCTTATTTAAACATTTCATTAGTGTTTTGTGCTATGCTATGATTGCCTATTGAAAAGTATGTTGGTGTGTAATAAAGAGGATTAATAACATGAACTATTGAGATGTTGTATTTTTAGAAGACCGGATACCATTTGCTTTGGTGATCTTGTTGGTTGAATTATAAAATGTATGCCGGGTTCTAAACATCGGTGGTCCACTTGGAACTAGATTAGATGCACTTAGAAGTACTAACGTTGGACATAATGAGGCAGTAACTATTGAATGGTTGCGAATTTTTGGAGTTGTTGGATATTTGAGATGTTCAATCGTACGAAGGCATGATTCTTTGAGGAATTTTATATAACTATACATACAATTGTTTGATCTTGATGTGAGTGATACGGAGTTAATAACAGATTGGAACTCTTACATTCATGAATGTCGAGTTTGGGATTTGTAGTTGATCGGCGCACCAAGTCAGGGTATTTTGTTCCCATTGAAATGACATAAACCTCGGATCGTTTGGCGTGGTTCTGCGTGAGAGTGATTATTGGACCCCATGGTGCACCTGTATTGATTGTGTCAGATCGTGTTCCTTGTTTTGTGTCTAAATTTTGGGGTGCCTTACTTATAGTGATGGATACTCGCTTACTTTTTAGTTCATTCTTATCATCCGTAAAACGATGATCAAGTGGTTGACTTATACAGACTTCGGAGTATTTGTTGTGCGCATGTACCTTAGAGTGGAAAGGAAACTGGGATGATCGACTGCCGTTGATGGAAATTGCATACAATAAGATTTACCATTTGAGTTTGGGAGTTGCTCCATACGAGGCTTTGTGCGGGAAGTTTAGATTCCCTATCTGTTGGCATGAGGTGGGAGAACGACGATTTTTGGGACTTGACATTATGGAGGATGCGAATAAAAAATAAAAAACTATTCGGGGAAGGTTTGTAACTACTCGGAATACACAAAAAAAAAAAAATTTATGCAGCTAATCTTAGGAGGGATTTAGAGTTTGCGATAAAAGATATGGTGTTGGTTAAGCTATCCTATGGAAAGGATTTATTAGTTTGAAAAAAAAAACGAAAAAAAAGAAAGAAAGTCGAGTCTTGCCATATTGAGCCATTCTAGGTTTTGGAAAGGATTGGTGAGCTGGTTTATCGTTTGGTGTTTCCGCCTATTTTGGCCAAGTTCATCATGTTTTCATGTATCGATGTTGAGGAGGTATGTGTATAGTCCTTCCAATGTGACTAATTAAAAGTCATTTCATGTTCAAAATGTTTTGACCAATGATGATCAACCCATTGAGATACTTGATATGAAGAGAAAGGCATTTCGGGGAAAAGAAAAAATCATTTGGTTAAAGTTTAATGGTGTGCACTCGGATTATGAAGTCACTTTGGAGCGTGAAGAGGAAACGCATAGAAAATACCCATGTTTGTATGCTTGACGTTAGTATGCAATTTCGAGGACGGAATTTATTTGAATGTGGGAAGGATATTACGCCCCGTCTTTTCTTATTCCTAATAATTATATTTCTGTGATTAAAAAAAGAGAAGATTTTATGGTTTGGGTCCTAATTAGCAATTTTCTTTTCTGTGCAATATAGTTACTATGTGTGTTATTATTAGTTTGAGGGTATTGGTATAATTATTAACTTCATTAGTTAGTCTATATCAATTGGATTTATACGTTAATTAACTAATTAGCTACAATTTAGGGGTGTTGTGATTTAGGGGGTAGTTTTACAAAGTTACGCTTAAAGTAGAAAATCACAACAGACTAGCGTTATATCTCTGGAGAGAATATTTAAATGAGAACTTCTTGTGGTAATATCTTTGGGTTTCACTTAAGGTAATTTTATTCCCCTGTCTCTCTTGTCCTTTTTTAAGGAAGCAATCGGGTCCATTAATGAGCACCGGTATAGAATTTTTAAATGTGTTTTAATTGGTGGAGATGTGAGTGTGATGAGAGAGAGTGTGTGTGTGTTCGAAGCTCGGTGATCGTGAGTTGGGTGACGTGCATATGTGGTGTTTGTCGTTCATGGTGCGGAATTGAAAAAGAAAACAATGAAATGCTTGGGCTGTGTGTATAAGGTTTGGGATTTGTATTGTTCAGTTGGCTTAGGTTGAGTTGGTTTTAAGGTCAGTTAATTGGAAATCATTATCAGGCCTAAATTGCTAGTTAAAGTTACACTTGGCACGATAGTAACCATATGGGTATTGATTTGTTGTTCAGGTTAACTTCTTTTTGCGTTGTTCGGTTACATTAGCTTGGACCCAGGTGAGCAGTTAAGTATGTTACGTATTTTCGAAAGATCTCTGTGTCCCTTAGAAGTATTTCCTTCAGAAATTTATATGAATGTTATTCGGAGACTCACAACTGTTTCTAAGTTGTATGAATTGGCATGCGTTGAATTTTCTGAGATCAATTGTAAAAATTCTTTTTGGTGAGAACTTGGTGGATATTAATGGGAACATTTATTTCGGAAGTCTTGGGAAATTATTGCCCTTCGTGTTGGTGACCCTGGCCATTGGAGAAAAGACCGTGTTAGGCCGGTGACCCTAATGCTCAACGGCTTTTTTTGCCGGATCGTCTTAGGGAAAAGTTCCACAGGTTTCGAACCCTGGTGACTCTAAGTTTAATAATATTGGATCCAATTTTGTGAGATTTATTTTTGCCATGGTACTGTTTTGATTGTGGTTTCCCATTGTTGATGGAGTTCATATTGTGATCACCTCCAAGAATGTTTATTGGTTAAATGCTTCATTAATTAATTTATTATTCTGCTGAACACCCCGTATGCCAAATTATGTTTAATGGTAAATTATATAGTTACTCGGAATAGGGCTTTCAAGTGTTGGAATACTTGAAATCATGTTGTAATTGTCTTAAAGGCTAATATGCACTTTCAGATCTCCTTGAGTTGGCTCAAATTTCCTTTCACTGTGACCTTTTATTTAGTGGTTCAGTAAGAAGATCCTACGAACCTTAGTACATGATTCTTCTAAAATGGGTGCGCTCCCAAGACAGGAGCGCGAATCGGCGCTCCCAAGATGGGAGCTTGACGGGAGCTTGCTCCCCTTGAGACGGGAGCTCGCTCCCAACTAACATGGGAGCTTATTGAGTGGTTAAGGCAACTATTCTCTTATTCTTAACGGAGGTATGCCATTGTGGAAATAAAAATATGAAAATCTTATCACTCAAGAAGTTTGACAAATTGAAAATATCTAACTTCCTATAAGTACCCTTTAAGATCATGAAAATTCTCATAAGTAATCACTTTTCCTTCAATGGTTAAGTATTTAAAGATACTTTATATACGTATTTATATGAAATCTATATACGCTTCTTAGGCGCTCCCAACCTTAGGAGCTTCTAGGTGCCTCCGCTCCCGCTTCCGCTCTCGCTCTCGCTCCCGCTCCCGCTCCCGCTTCGTGCTACTGAGCTACGAACATTGAGGATGAGAAGGTTGATGTTCCTTCTGGGGTAGTCAAGCATAAGAAAGCTTCCGAATTAAAAAAAAGGGGAGAGAGCATAGGAACGCTTCAAAATCTGAAGAAAAAGGTACTGAACTGTGATGTTGGGGCTAATGTGTCCTTTTTTTTTGGTATCATTCGCTATATAACGGTTGCGTTATTTATAAATGTAGTTGGATGATTGAATCTGTAGAACGTAGGAAAGCCAAAACAACTTTAAGTGATATAGGTGATGGAGGAAGAGGTACCTAACTATTTTGCTTTATGTTTCACATAGGTATGGTCGAAGATCTTGGAGTACAGGTTGGGGGAGGAAATGTATTGATATATTCATTTTTATTCTTTTCCTCTGTTTTAGCTTTAGGTTTAATGATTCTCTCTTTTATGATGCTCTTGATTCTTAAAGTTGTCATTAATGTGAATTTAGAATGAGTTGTTCATTTTAACAGTTAAAAAGGTTGTTGTAAAATTGCAATCTAAGTGGATTGCTAGCTTATTGCTGAACGATTAAACGATGCGTTTTTCTTACTGTGACATTATAAGTAGTTTTGTGAATCTCACATGATGTGTTTGCGTTGTTGTAAAGGGTTGCTAGGATAGTAAGATTGGGTGAATGTAGGAAAGCCACAATAGTATGAGCTTGGTATTGTTGGTTCTAGGATATCTATTTCGATCTTCTCAGGAGGCGGGACCATTTTTTTCTTGTTGTTCATATCTCAGGCGGCGGGACCGTTTTTTTACTGTGTTGGTGTCTATCTTTCTTTCTAGCCCATTTGTAATTCTAGATTAGTTGCAAACTCGCTATTACGTCGCACCGTGCCTTCAAGCATGAGCAATTCCTAGTGTTTTTTTCATGAGAAATCAGGTTAAATGAAGAACGTGGTTATTAGTAGAGAAGAGTAGTCATTTATGTACCTAATTTGAATAAATAGACCATGTTTGAAGTTTATTTGAGAAAATGACTTTTGAGTTGTCGGTAGGGTGGACAATTGAAGAAAAAAGGCAATCTAATTTAGTTGTTTCCAAAAATGCGTTGCGCAGGCACGAACAATTCCTAGTTTCTATATAACATGGTAGGTTTTTTTTTCAAATTGTGTAGACACAAACTAACGATAATTCCTAGTCTCTATATAACAAGGGAGGTTTTTTTTTTCAAATTGTGTAGACACAAACTAACGTGCCTCAAAAATCCATTTTGGTGGCAACCTGGCAGGTATGAGTTTATTTTACTCTGTTTTTAGAGTTTTTTCTCATCCAATACATAGATCCCCTTTTGTACTGATTAATTTTATTTTATTTTCTGTTTAGGTGGTTTGTTGTGAGTTCTTATTCGAATAATGAAGTCCACTGTAGCTGCCACCGAGAGCTTTCAAATCGACTCACTGAAGTTATTTTTTTTTCGCTATTGTTATTGTTGGATGCTCTACCTTCTTGATAAAATATGTTCTTGATAAAAATGGCCATGGTTTGAGGGTTGACTAAAAAACAAATTAGAGTTCTGGGGAAGTGTAGTATCGTGTTGTGATGATATGAGAAGGTTATTTTGTGATGTGCTTTTGTCCTACATGTAGTAGTCTACTTTGACCAAGAATTCCTTTTTGGGATTTAAATTGATGATGTAAATGGGTAATGGAGTAGAAAATCAGTAGAGTAGCTATGACTCGGTAGAATAAGCTTTGTTGTTAGAATGAATTTTTTTGCTTGGAATACTGCTCTGGTTTCTCCAATTTTTGTGTGGAAGGTGATAAGTAATTTGTTCTGTAGGTAATTGTTACCCACCACAATTTAAGAAAGGGACCGTATTGTTGATTTATGGATCTAGCCTTCTTCGTTTTTCTTGAAACAAAGTGGTCAAGGGAGTGCTTTTGTTTTGGATCTCTCTTGCATTAGGTGGTGATTAGTTTGATTGTGGAATTCCAGATTTGGGGTTCTTTTTGCTATGGAATACAGTGTGGTGGCGGCAGCGTTGACATGGTGTACTAATTGGCCACGAGTAGGTTAGATTGTGGTTGATCCATTATGGGGTTTCACTGATTACTTACTTATCTTGGTTTTCTTCAATATTTTAAGCCATTACCTCCATTTAGCCTTATGGGATTCTAACTATATCTTTCGTTTTTTCTAGGTACGAGTACGACTGAGGTATCAATCATTCTCTGTTCCGAGTTGTTTTAGCACATATAAACTGCTTGAGTTGGTGTTTTAATTTTCCTTCTTTCACGTAAAATTGGTTGCGAGAAGGCATAGACATTCTATTTTGTTTTCTAGCATTGAGGAGGATATTTTTTTTTTCCCTTCGCGGATACTCGATTAGTAAATGGTATAAACTAGAGTATTGTCCTAGGAGTAATGAAGTTGAAATTGCATTACCTTTTAGCATTTTGCCAAAACAGAGAGGAAAGAGAACACAGTTAATTGTCCAATGCTTTGGTTTATGGGTTTTCATTGGCCAAATTACTTTTCGCAAAGAAACCTGAATATTGGATGATAGCTTTATATATTGGCCTTAAATATGTGGACTTGCTTCTTTATGGGAAAAACCTTTACAAGTATATGAAAAGAGAAAACCTTTGTTTAATTTTTTTTTTCCAGATGAATGAGGAAAGGATCTGCATGGCGGTTGTTCTATCGATACCCAAAAATGGTCCTCTCAATGCTAATGAGTGGATACGTAACTTTCTATCTCTTACTCCTGTATTGCTTTGTGCATATGGATAAATGTAACTCATATAAAAACCAGTAGAGAGGTGACACATTATGTGCAAGATAACAAACAAGTGTGTTATGTTGTGCAATGATCTAGGGATATATCTACAAAAGCCTCCACAGTGGTGCACATAGTGTCATTGTGTGACTAACTATTACAAATTGTCATTGATTTGGCTTTGGAATTCTATGATGGATAATTAGAATGAACTTTTTGACCATTTATCATGACATGTGAGATTATACTGTGACTTTCTGCTATGTATATTGCATATTGTCGAGATGATGTGGGTGTGTATGAATGTCCTTTCTTGGCCGTTGTCCTAGAGATCGCCATTTACCCGGCCGCGTTGATTTCTTAGCTTAGTATTAGTGTTGATTCTCGCATTATGTTGTTTGTTTGCTCTAACCTATAGAACATTTGGTTTATGTTAGTATCAATGGCTTCCACTAAACAAGTGATTAGATAGAACAAAGTTTGTTCTCTTTTCCCCCCTCTTCTCTCGAAATCTCCCAATTCAAATTGATTCCTTTATTATAGGTGACCTTATAGCTCTTATGTGCAGCTGCATATGATATTTACATGTCAAAGAGAAGAAGAGCAGATGCAGCTGGTTGGCAACAAAATAGAGGAAGGTATATAGCAGCTGCCAATAGTAGTATTTTTTGGTCTCATGTGTTAAAACTCTTAAAATCTTTTAGTCTCTACCAAGTTATCTTGAATAGCAGCTCCCTAATGTATTTTAACAATTTTGCATTTTGCATTTGCTTTGATTCATTGGGTAATATCTTCTATTGAGATTAAACAGTTTTAGTGTGAGGCTGCGTGAAGGTTTTTATTTTATTTTATGGTATTGCTTTTGAATTAGTGACTTTAAGCACAAGCACAATAGCACTCCTCAGATTTAAGACCTTCTAAGTTGGACCATTGGATTTTTGGCACTAGGTGCAAATAACCACTTCTTAATTCCCATTAAGGTAAGATGGTATACTTAATTACCACTAGGTCTACTTTTTACAAAATGCATTTACCATTAATGGAAGTGCCACCCTAGGGTTTTAGGTACCCTAAAACCTTAGGTTACCCTAAAACCTTAGGTTACCTTACGGTTTTAGTATGTACCCTAGGGTTTAGGGTTTAGGGTTTAGGGTACTCAAGGGTTTAAATTTAGGCGCTTTCATTAAGTCCTAGTGTTTAGTTAGGCACTTTCATAGGGGTTTTAGCGATTTAGGCACTTTCATAGGGAACCCTTGAGTTTATGCAATTTCAGGATTTAAGATTTTAGGTATTTTCATAGAGTTTTAATGTTTCATTAATTAGAGGGGGCCTGGTGGAAATTACTTTTTATTTTTTATAGCGGAAATGAGAATGTTGAGGTGGATGTGTGGTAAGACTAGATGAGACAAGATTAGAAATGAAATCGTTTGTGAGATGGTAGGTGTAGCACCCATAGAGGAGAAGTTGAGGAAAAATAAGCTAAGGTGGTTTGGGCATGTCTACCATAGACCAGGAGATGCTGTAGTTAAGAGAGAGGATATGATAGTGTTAGAATAAGAGTTTAGACTTAGTCCCACATTGGTTAGTTACGTTATGTAATTAGCTCTCATATAATATAAATAAAGCTCTCGTGTATTAGGGTTGATTAACACCCTAAACACTTTTCCTCTTTCTCAATCAACATGGTATCAGAGCGTAACCCACCATAGACCCTAACCCTGACCCAAACATCATCACCCACCACTCTAGCAATCGTGAACAGAAACCACGCAGTTGTGAACAGTAACCACGCAGCTGTGAACAGTGTTTTCTGCAAACCCTAATCCCAAATCCCTCATCTTTACGCCTCAGAACCCAAACCCAGTCACCGGCGACCCTCGCCGGCCGTCGTCCTGTCAACGGCGACCATCGCCGGCCATCGCCAGTCACCGGCGACCCTCCGGCGACCCTAGTCCGACTCTGGCGACCTTCGTTTGTACTAGATCTGCAGTCCTATGACCTCGAAAACCCTTGAACTCCCTCGAAATTACTGAACCAGTCTCTGTTGGTGCTCGAAACTCATTAAAATCCCTTACCCAGTGTTCGAAAATCCTTACCCGGCGTCTCCAAACATCGTCGGACATCAGTTTGCCTGCTACAAGTGTTTTTCGTGACCTATTTGTTGCTTTACAGTGGCCTATGTCTTTCTGGTTCTCAGTTCGTAACTTTTGTGATGGTTTTCTCGCTTCGGTAAAGTTTTTCTATGCCTGGTTCTTGTCGGATTGATATAGTCTGTGGTTTATGGGTTGTTTTGACGTGGACAGTATAATCACTTCCATAAGTTGGTATATGTTGGCGATGTTCCGAATCTGTCGTGTTTGATACTTAGTTGGCTGTTGACTCTGTTGGTTGAGTATTGGTTCTTGATTAGTTATTTTTTGTTGATAGTTGCCTCGTCATTATACGGTAAAATGTCTACAGAGGATACTAAGTCTACTTCTTCTTCTACGGTTATTGGTAGTTCTACTCGTTCTTCTCGATTTCGGGAAAGGCTATGTATTACCTCTACACTTTTGAATGGCAAAAATTATGTTGTGTGGGCTAAAGCAGTTGAGGTATATTATCTGGGTGAGACATTGTATCATTTTTTGACAGATGACCCCCCTGCAACAACTGCTGCTACATATGGGGCATGGGTGTCTGAGGATGCCCGGATTCGATCTGAGTTATGGAATAGTATGGAAGACCATATTTCTAGTACACTGGTCTTCTGACCTACAGCCAAACAAGTATGGACACAGGCTCAGGAGCTATATTCTGGTGTTAACAATCTCCGTCGCACATATGATCTTCATCAGTCCTTCTTTTCTATCTCACAGGGTGATTTATCCTTGGAGTCTTATTATGCCAAGTTTCGTGGTATCTGTGAGGAGCTCAATATCTGTGAGCCTATTTCTACTGATGTTCAGGTTATGCGGCGCCAGTGCGAGCGTATGCAGGTGGCTCGATTCATATCTGGTGTATCACTGACTACTTATGGTCCTGTCAGTAATCAGCTTTTGGGGTCTCGAGATTTACCTTCTCTCAGCGAGATTTTTAGTCGACTTCGTCAGTCTTCTGTATCTGTGCCTATGCCACCTCCTGATCGTTCAGCATTAACTTGCGCTGTATTAGGTGGTTCTGGCCCTTCCTCAGCCGTGGCCGTGATTCTGGGTTCAGTGGTCGTGGTCGTGATTCTGGAGATAATGGTCGTGGTTTTGGTCGTGGTTTTGTTAGTCGTGACTCTAATTTTGGTACTCGTGGGGGTCGCATCTCCGCGGGAGGTGGCCGTGGTCGCGGCCGTGATTCCAGGTTTTGTACTCATTGTCGGGGAACCAATCATACGGTGGAGTTCTGTTATGATCTTCATGGTTTCCCTCAGGCTCATCAGGTTACTATCTCTCAGGATGCTTCACAGCTTACTCATTCTTCTGCCGACAATGTGGTGACTATCTCTGCAGAGGAGTACCAACGCCTTATGTCATTTCAGTCTCCAGCTGCAGGTTCTTCCTCCACTGCTACGCTTGCTCAGAAAGGTCCATCCGTTACTTGTATTGCATCTTCCTCCACTTCTACTCCTTGGGTTATTGATTCTGGTGCCTCTGATCATATGACTGGTACTTCTACTCTGTTTTCTCGTCGTCAGTCTATTGGTAAACCATCTCATGTTACCTTAGCAGATGGTTCTACAACAGAACTTACTGGCTTGGGTTCTGTTCCTGTCACTTCATCTCTTACTTTGGACTCTGTGTTACATGTTCCTAGTTTTCCTTTTAATCTTATGTCTGTTAGTAAACTTACAAAGTCCTTAGACTGCTCCGTCACATTTTTTTCTCATGGCCGTGTGTTTCAGGATCTGAAGACGGGGAGGAAGATTGGTGGGGGTACTGAACGTGGCGGCTTATATTACTTTGCCGATGACATCTATCCCACGTCTGCTGCCCTTCGGTCATCAGTATCACCATATCAACAACATTATCGTCTGGGTCATCATTCTCTTTCAAATTTGAAGTGTCTAGTTCCGTCATGTAGCAATATTAAGGATTTGCAATGTGAGATTTGTGAGTTTAGTAAACACCGTCGAGTGTCTTTTTATCCTAGGATTGAGCGTCGTGTGTCACGTCCTTTTCAGTTAGTACATTCGGATATTTGGGGTCCTATTCATGTTCCCACTATCGTTGGTTTTCAGTATTATGTTATTTTTGTAGACGATTTCTCTTGTGTTACATATCTTTATCTTATGAAAACAAGATCAGAATTGTCTTCTGTTTTTAAGTCATTTTATACCGAAATAAAGACTCAGTTTGATACTTGCATTCGTATACTTCGTTCAGATAATGCACGCGAATATTTTCATAATGCTCTTTCTCGCTTTTTTGATGATCATGGGATACTTCACCAATCTTCTTGCGCTCGGACTCCACAACAAAATGGGGTTGCTAAACGTAAGATCAGACACATATCTGAGGTTATGCGTGCCATGTTAATACAGATGCAGGTCCCTAAATCTTATTGGAGTGACGCTGTTCTTACAGCCTGTTACTTGATTAACCGTATGCCATCCACTGTTCTTGGTGGTTAGATACCTCACAAAGTTTTATTTCCTGATCGCCCTCTCCACTCATTACCCCCTCGGGTATTCGGGTGCACATGTTATGTTCATGCACTTGATCCTGACCGGGACAAACTTGACCCCCGGTCGATTCGGTGTGTCTTTATTGGTTATTCGCGCACTCAAAAAGGGTATAAGTGTTACTCACCCTCTCTTCGTTGTCACTTTGTGTGTGCTGATGTCACCTTTAATAAGTCCTTGCCTTTCTTCTCGAGTATCCCTGAGTCTGAGTATGTTCTTTCTGAATCTGAGTATGTTATTTCTATAGATGTGCGTCCTATTCCTGTGCCACCCATGCAGGTATATGTTCGTCGGCAACATGTATTAACAGCCCCACCGGTGCCTACCACTGTGCCTCCTCCGTCCCAAGATCCGGTTCCTCCACCACCACCACCGCCGTCGCCATCACTTCCTATCGCTCTTCGCAAAGGTATTCGGTCTTGCACTTCTCATCCTATTGCTCGGTTTGTTTCCTATGATCATCTGTCTCCGTCCCTTCGTGCTTTTACTACTTCTGTTTCGTCCATTTCTGTTCCTAACACTGTTCAAGAGGCCTTATCTATTTCTGAGTGGCGGACAACTATGGAGACTGAGATGTTTGCTCTTCATGACAATGGCACTTGGGACGTGGTTCCTCTTCTGCCCGGGAAGTCTCCCGTTGGATGTCGGTGGGTATTTACAGTCAAGTATAATCCGGATGGCACAGTCGAACGGTACAAGGCCCGTCTTGTGGCCAAAGGCTATACCCAGACGTATGGCGTTGATTATGCAGAGACTTTCTCTCCGGTGGCCAAAATTACCTCTGTTCGGGTTCTTATTTCTATGGCCGCTAATCTTGGTTGGCCCTTATTCCAGTTGGATGTCAAGAATGCGTTTCTACATGGTGATCTACTCGAGGAGGTATATATGGAGCAACCTCCTGGATTTGTTGCTCAGGGGGAGCGTTCTCAGGTGTGTCGCCTTCGCAAAGCTCTTTATGGTCTTAAACAGTCCCCTCGAGCTTGGTTTGGCAGGTTTAGTGATGCTGTATTGGAGTTTGGTATGCGTCGCTCTCATTCTGATCATTCTGTCTTTTCTATTCAGTCCGATCGGGGAAAAGTAGTGTTGATTGTGTATGTGGATGATATCATTATTACTGGGAATGATCAGAAAGGTATTGATGAGCTAAAACACTTTCTACAACGTCAGTTTCACACCAAAGATTTGGGTAAGCTGCGATATTTCTTGGGTATTGAAGTAGCAAGATCCAAGGAGGGGATTAGTCTATCCCAAAGAAAGTATACACTGGATATTCTAGAGGAGACTGGATTATTGGGAGCAAAACTTGTGGAGACTCCTATGGATCCAAACGTCAAATTGTGTGTTGATCAGGGGGAGATATTTCCTCATCCAGACCGTTATCGTCGCTTGGTAGGCAAATTGAATTATCTCACCAATACACGGCCTGATATTTCATTTGCTGTCAGTATGATAAGTCAATTCATGTCAGCCCCTCGTCTTCCCCATTGGGAAGCTTGTCTTGGTGTCGTGAAGTATCTCAAGGCTAATCCTGGACGTGGTATATTCTATCGTTCAAATGGTCATTTGCGTGTTGAGGCCTTTACCGATGCTGATTGGGCAGGATCACCATCTGATAGACGGTCAACAACTGGGTACTGTACTTTTGTTGGTGGAAATCTAGTTACCTGGAAGAGCAAGAAACAAACTGTTGTTGCTCGGTCCAGTGCTGAAGCAGAATATCGTGTCATGGCTCATACTACATGCGAGGTTGTATGGTTGAAAGCTTTGCTCGAGGAGTTGGGATTTGGCATACAGTTACCTATTCCTATGTATTGTGATAATCAGGTAGCAATACATATCGCTTCGAATCCGGTATTTCATGAGAGAACCAAACATATTGAAGTAGATTGTCATATTGTTCGGGAGAAAATAGATAGTGGCGTGTTGACTACCCCTTTCTTGTCTACAGGAGCTCAGTTGGCAGATATTTTCACCAAATCGTTATTTAAACCACGTTTAGAGTTATTATGTAACAAGCTGGGATTTTGTGATATATATTCTCCAGCTTGAGGGGGAGTGTTAGAATAAGAGTTTAGACTTAGTCCCACATTGGTTAGTTATGTTATGTAATTAGCTCTCACATAATATAAATAAAGCTCTCGTGTATTAGAGTTGATTAACACCCTAAACACTTTTCCTCTTTCTCAATCAACAGATAGTTTTGGATAGCAATGTTACGGGGAGGGGTCGACCTAAATTGACATTAGATGCTGTTGTGCGCGAAGATATGAACATAATGGGTTTGTGTGAACAAGTGGCTCTTGATAAAGCTCAATGGAGGAAAAAGATTCATGTAGCCGATCTCAAGTGATTGGGACGTAAGGTTCGGTTTGGTTTGGTACCTAGTGGTAAAAAACCTATTTCAAAATTAGAATTCACACTCCTCAATCAAGAAAAATGATTACACACTCCTTCATAATTCATCTTTGTCATGTTAAAAAAAGCGCTGCGTCGTGCCTTCAGGCACGGGTAATTCCTATCTATATAATAATGGAGCTCGGGTTTTTTGAAAAACTATGCATGCATAAATCCCAACCATTCATCTTCATCCAACGGCTAGCAAGAGTCCAGGTTTTCTAGAGTACTCTGCAAGTCTGCATCTCACGTCTACCTTCCCCAGACGGCCCCTCTCTCTCTCTCTCTCTCTCCCTCTCTCCCTCTCTCACGAATAATTTCAAAATTCAAATCGACCTTACATCCTCTCTCTCTCTCTCTCTCTCTCTCTCTCTCTCTCTCTCTCTTACACGAATAACTCTCTCCCTCCCTCCTCATCTCTAGAGTTTTAGGCGACTCCAACAGCGATGGAGACTTCGTTTCCGGCGATTTCGACTTTGACAGTGTTTCATGCGATATCAACTTTGATTTCGACAGAGTTTGACAAATTTTTATGAAAATCCGGATGGAACCGGCGCCATTACTACAGACTCTTCCGAGTCGTTGTTGGAGCCATCTGCCATTATCGTCTTCAACTCCAATTGGTGGCAGCTTCACTTCTACGATTCTAAAAAAAACCCCAAGCAGGTAAAGCAAGTCATTTGATTTTCCAATATTCGGACTTTTTTTGTTGTTGAGTTTGTAAAGCTTTTATCAAGGTCGGTAAAAAGTTTTGATCAAATCATTAGATTATGTTGGGTTTGTGAAGCTTAATCCTTCGATTATGGAAACACCTACTAGGTGTGTGATAGAATGACCTCTAGGTGATTATTATTTTTATTTTGTTAATGTTTGTATTTTTTGCAGGTATAATTAGGACGCCCTCTTCCTTCTTTATTATTTTAGATAGAGAAGGAGAACTGATTTGGTAAGGGTAATTTGTTTGCCATATAGGACCAAAGACTAGGAGAAAGTTATGCCCTTTTGTGCTTCTCAAACTATACTCATTTTTCTGCATCAAAAGAAGTATTACTATTATTATTGCTCTACTACAGATAATGAAGTCCGAATTACATTGTTATTTTTTTTGGTACTCTGAATTGCATTACCCTTATCTTTTTGCTGATACTATGAACTGTTATGCATGGCTATGGCTCTTCATACATATTCAAAGTTTGATTATAAATATTGTCAAAAAGGGAAAAGCCTTCGGGAGTAATAGTTTTTTTTATTCTTTTGAAACCAACCTTAAAATTGCTTTAGGTAGGATATTTACCTAATTTGGTACCATTTTGTGATTCGTTAGTCATTCCCCATTTAATTAAAACTTATTGTTTTCAAATTGCTAATTTGCTTTTATGCCTTCCATTGTGACACCCTTGGAGATTGTTCTATCACTATGGGAACACGCGACACGCCGGCGACACGTATAGGACACGCCCAATGGCACGCACTCAGGCTTCATTCTATGCCTGAAGGCACACTAGATGAGATCAGATTACTATTTCCCCCTTTTCGCAATATTTTTTTTTGATTTGCACTGAGGCTACATCTAGGTGAATAATGCAAAACATACTAGATCCGATTGGCAATTGGAATGTGAAAATAACAAATTTCATTTGTTGTTTGTGAAGGAGAAACAAAACACTCAAGTTGTAAGAAAGTCCAAATGATGAATCACAGGACTAAATGGCAATGGCTGATGCGCAATGCCTCTTATCATTTTTTTTGTGCGTCATGAACAAGTTTGTAGTTCACAGTTCCTTAGCTCATCCCTGAGTATCACTTCTCATAATAAACTTCACTGCTATATGCTTTAACAACGCAACTGTTCTTATTGGCTCCTTAGTAAGTGGGAATGGGTTGCCTTCACTGGGGAGCTTCATGTTCTAAGATTGAGCTTGACGGCCCAGTTTTTTTAACCATTGAATGAGATGATTATATTGGTAATTCCTCATGCTGTCGGTGTTACAGTTACTCCCTCCATCCCATAATGTTTGTCCCGTCTGCAAAACAAAGTCGTAAAAATAATATAATTTTTTAAAGGAAAAATCAATGTTTTTTTGCAACAATGCACTAGATAATGAGTTATGAAAAAAATTTAAATTTTTTCTTGAAAGAAGTGCATTATTTTTGAGTTTTTGTTTTGTAGACTGAACAAATATTTTGGGACGGAAGTAGTAATTGTCAATATTACTAGATTTGTTTTATTGTTTTAGTAGCAACTCTGAGCACTTTTGAAGCTATATATTTTTTCGACGAACTTAATACTCTTTGCACTTTCCATGTTTATGTTTATGGAAGCTGGTGCAGCAAAAGTAGTCATCTTGGCATTGGTTTGAGTAGGACAGTACTTCTACCTTGCTGTAAAGATAGTTAGTGCCACGGCAGTACAACCGGTGTGCAAAAAGCTTTATATCCTGTGCATGAAAAACCAATTCAAAATCTTCAACGAAATCTAGATAGTGTGTAAATTTTGAAATTGTATGCAAGCCACTGAGTTTATATATCGTATGCAAGCGTCATCTAGAAAGTGCATGGAATAGGTGTTCGTTCTAGGTTCCACAATTTCTAACTTTTTTGTTATTCAATCATCCATATAACAAGGGAGGGTTTTTTTTCAAATTGTGTAGACACAAACTAACGTGGCTCAAAAATTCATTTTGGTGGCAACTTGGCAGGTATGAGTTAATTTTACTCTGATTTCAGAATTTTTTTTTCTCATCCAATACATAGATCCCCTTTTGTACTAGTTACTTTGATTTTATTTTCTGTTTAGGTGGTCTGTTGTGAGTTCTTATTCGATTCATGAAGTCCATTTGAGCCGCCATCGGGAGCTTTCAAAGGTGATTTCAATCGACTCACTGAAGTTATTTTTTTCACTATTGTTGTTAGATGCTCTACCTTCTTGATAAAATACGTTCTTGATAAAAATGACCATGGCTTGAGGGTTGACTAAATAAGAAAACAGAGTTCTGGAGAAGTGTAGTATCGTGTTGTGATGATATGATAAGGTTATTTTGTGATGTGCTTTTGTACTACATGTAATAGTCTACTGTGACAAAGAATTCCTTTTTGTGCTTTAAATTGGTGTGTAAATGGGAAATGGAGTAGAAAATCAGTAGAGTAGGTATGACTTGGTAGAAGAAGTTTTGTTGTTGGAATGAATTTTTTCGCTATGAATACTACTTTGCTTTCTCCAATTTTTGTGTCAAAGGTTGACAAGTAATTTATTCTACAGGTAATTGTTACCTACCACAATTTAAGAAAGGGACCGTATTGTTGATTTATGAATCTAGCCTTCGTTTTCCTTAAAACAAATTGGTCAACAGAGTGCTTTTGCTTTGGATCTCTCTTGCATTTGGTGGTGATTAGTTTGTCTATGGAAATCCAGATTTGGGGTCCTTTTTGCTATAGAATACAGTGAAGTGGCGGCAGCAACGTTGACATGGTGTACTAATCGGCCACAAGAAGGTGAGATTGTGGTTGATCCATTATGGGGTTTCACCGATGAGTTACTTATCTTGGTTTTCTAAAATATTTTAAGCCTTTACCTACAGTTTGCCTTATTGGATTCTAGCTATATCTTTCATTTTTTCCAGGTACGAGTATGACTGAGGTTGTTCGTTCTCTGTCCCGAGGTGTTTTAGTACACATAAACTGCTTGAGTTGGTGTTTTAATTTTTCGTCTTCCATGTAAAATTGGTTGCGAGAAGCTATAGACATTCTGTTTTGTTTTCTAGCATTTGGGAAGATATTTTTTTCCCCTTAGAGGATACTCGATTAGTAAACCGTATAAACAAGAGTATTGTCCTAGGAATAATGAAATTGAAATTGCATTACCTTTTAGCATTTTTGCAGAAACAAAGAAGAAAGAGAACACGGTTAATTGTCCAATGCTTTGTTTTATGGGTTTTCATTGGCCAAATTGCTTTTCGCAAATAAACCTTAATATTGGATGATAGCTTTATAAATCTATCTATACTCACTACAAGAAATATAAGCTTTCCCGGCACTCAAATCCCAGCATTTGCAAAAAACCCTGGGAATGATTAAAAAAGACACGCCAGCAGCTGGAGAAAGCAACGGGGAAAGTGGGTCCCCCAATTTCATCCCCTGCTCACACATGAAACGACTGTGTTTAGACAAAAGCCCTAGCCCAATTTCACCCCCAAAATTCCCTCCCCCAATTTCATTCCCCGCTCAAAATTCCCTCCCCCAAAATTTCGGCAAAAGCCCTAGCTGCTCCCTCCTCCTCGATTACACGCCTCTCTCGCTGCTCTCTATCAGGTAAGCACGCTCTCTCTCTCTCTCTCTCCGATCGATTTGTTACTCTTTCTCTGCGACTGCACGCCGTCGTCGGAGTCGGCGAACAATTTCTCACACCTCTCTCGCTGCTCTATCCCGTACACTCTCTCCCTCTCTCTCTCTCTCCATTTAATCTGATCGATTACGTCTCACTCTTTCTCTGCCACTGCAGGACGTGCACTGGCGTCGGAGTCAGAGACGGCGACAAGAGGCTTACTAAATCGATTTTGTTTCATCAATTAGTTCTGGTACACACACACACTCTCTCTCTCTCTCCCTCTCTCCCTCTCTCTCTCTCTCCTGTTGTTTGCATGTATGCGTGTATGTATATGTAGATTTCCAATACTGAAATCCGAATTTGTTGATTACTTTATCAAATTTGTTCCTTTTGATGCCGACACAATGAGATTGTTTAGTATTTCTCTATTCTGAAACTTGTGCCGTTTTGGTGTATGCCGTAGTTTTTTTAATGTAGTGAACTTTTTTTTTTTAATCGTTTTATCTCCTTTATGAAACTATAGAGATTAACCTCACCAATAAAGGTAATGGTAGGTGTGATTAATCAATAATCTAATCTCAATAACTAAATTACACATCCTGACATTCCAAAATCTAACTTTCTGACTTACCAAAAAAAAAAATCTAACTCGCTGCCCGCCATAACTTGTTGCTCTACGCGCTCGGCCGTTGTTTTTTCTATTTCGGTAAAGAATGAGAAAGCACTTGCTCTTCATAGCACTCTCACTCATAGTGGCTTCTGACATTCATTCCTAAAGTCATCCAAAGTGGTTCAGTTAGTGCATCACTTATATTTACATATTGTTGAAACTATGCTTCGTTTTAAGTTGAACTAATTTTGTCAAAGTTTGTATCTAATGTGGTATTGCATGCATCTGCTTTATTTGTTTTCTCCAGAATTGTGTAAATGGAAACAAACATGGATAAGAGTTGGATAAATTTGCCTAGGGTTGATCCAAGATACATACAAGGGATTATAGATTTCATGGAATTTGCTTGTAAGAACATTCTTGATCAGCAAACAGAAATTGCATGTCCGTGTAAGAAATGTCATAACATGGCTAGAAAAAACATAGATTTAGTAAAGCAACATCTTGTCGTGAATGGATTTCCTCCAAGTTACACCGTTTGGATTTTCCATGGGGAAAAATCACAGCCTACAAATTGTGGTGTTGAAAATAGTGGATGTGGCAATTTTAATGGGCAAGATGAGATGCAAGAAATGGTGCGTGATGCATTTGGAATTCCGCCAATTCAAGCCCATGATATTGATCTTGATCCACCTCTGGGTGATGGACATAATTTTGACACACCTTTGGGTGATGGACATAATCTTGATGAAGAAACTATCAAGTTTTTTAAGCTTTTGAAGGAAGCTGATAGAGAGTTATACCCAGGGTGTCAAAAGTTCTCATTGCTCTCATTCATTGTGGCATTGATGCACATTAAGTGCCTAGGTGGTTGGAGTAACAAGTCTTTTACCATGTTGCTTAAGCTATTGAAGAAAGTCTTACCTGAAGGTGAAATATTGCCTAATTCTTTTACTGCGAGCAGACGACTATTGGGTGGTTTAGGCCTCGAGTATCATAAAGTTCACGCATGCCCTAAAGATTGCATGTTGTATTGGGGGGAAGATGCAAAGTGAGTTGATTGTAAAGTCTACAATGTTCCTAGATATAAGCCAGAGGAGCAAAAAGATGGATCTAAAAAAGGAGGCAAAATTCCGCAAAAGATTGTTAGGTACTTTCCATTGATACCTAAGCTAAAAAGATTGTACTCGTCCAAAAAGACGGCTGGCTTAATGAGATGGCATGCAGAGAACCCAGCTCCTATTGGCATTTCGAGGCATCCTGTTGACTCTGATATATGGAAACTCTATGATAACCTCCATCCGGATTTTGCTCAAGATCCTCGCAATGTTAGGCTTGGGTTAGCATCTGATGGCTTTAACCCGTATCGTACAATGAACAGCACTTACAGCATTTGGCCCGTGGTGATGATTACATACAATTTACCACCTTGGTTGTGCATGAAACAACCTTATATGATGTTGACACTACTTATTGATGGACCAACGTCACCGGGAAATAATATTGATGTATATTTGAGGCTTATAGTAGACAAGATGAAGGAGTTGTGGGATATAGGTGTTAACACTTATGATGCATTTGGCAATGAGATGTTCAAAATGCGAGCATTAATGTTGTGGACAATTAATGATTTGCCTGCATTAGCTATGTTGTCGGGCTGGAGTACAAAGGGTTATCTTGCTTGTCTAGTTTGTCTTGATGAAACTTGTTCACATTGGTTAGTTCATGGGAAGAAGGTATGTTATTTGGGACATCGTAGATGGTTGGATAAGGACCATAAATTTCGATATGAGCGCATGTCTTTTGATGGGACCGTTGAACTTCGTCCTTGTCCAACTCGTTTATCTGGTCGTGAAGTCTTAGCAATGTTTCCCGCTAACTATGTGAATAAATTTGGAAAGGAGGGGGATGAGGATTTACCTGTTACAAAAAAAAGAAAGACACGGGATGGAGAAGATGAAGATGATTTACAAGGTAATTGGAAGAAAAAGAGCATTTTCTTTGATCTATCGAATTGGGAGGAAAATCTGCTTCGACACAATCTTGATGTGATGCATATTCAGAAAAATTTGTGTGAAAGCTTGGTCGGGACAGTAATGGATCTTGATGGCAAAGGGAAGGACAACTTAAATGCGCGTCGTGACCTTCAACTATTGAAGATTCGAAAGGCGTTGCATCCCCAAATTCTAGATGGTGGCAAAGTGTACCTGCCTCATGCATGCTTTGCAATGAACAATACGGAGAAAACTATTTTTTGCAAATATTTGAAGAATGTGAAAGTTCCAGATGGCTATGCTTCTAACATTTCACGCTGTGTTAATGTAAAAAAACGAACCATATATGGACTAAAGAGTCATGACTACCATATATTGATGGAGCAATTTCTTCCAATTGCAGTAAGCAGAACACTTCCAAAGAAAGTGAGTAAGCCAGTGATAGAGCTATGTAATTTCTTTAAGCAATTGTGTTCGAAAGTTGTAAAGGTTGATGACTTGGATAACCTTCAATCTCGAATAGTGCTCACTTTATGTCAGCTCGAAAAAATATTTCCTCCATCCTTTTTTGACATAATGGAGCACTTGATTGTTCATTTAGTTGAAGAGGTAAAGCTAGGTGGTCCGGTGCGGTTCCGATGGATGTATTATGTTGAAAGGTATGGATTCTAGTATGCTTCATTTACTGCCCATTTAGTAATATATTTTAACACTTAAACAATTCTCACATAAACTGATTTCATTCTAGGTATCTTATGACACTTAAGAGATATATGCGTAATCAAGCTCGTCCGGAGGGCTCTATTGCAGAGGGGTACTTCGTTGAAGAATGCATGACATTCTGTTCTAGGTACTTGGATGATGTTGAATCCAAGTTAAATCGACCTGTGAGGAATGATGATGGAGGTGATGCGGGTCAAGTAGGGGGCCGTCCTTTAGGAAAGCAAGAAAAGTTCTCTCTTAATCTCCTACAAAAGACACAAGCTCATCGATATATCCTATTTAACACTGAATCCATCACTCCGCATCGAGAGTAAGATATTCCAAGTCTATCTATCAACTAAATTTATTCAAACTTATTCTCTCTAAACAAGTTGGATGAATATTGCAGGAAGCACTGTGAATTTCTTAAACAACGTTATCGTCGGATTCAAGATCGTGAACTTGAACGCCTTCACCATGAAACATTTCCCATTTGGTTTCGAAACCACGTAAGTCATGTATTTTAGTACTACCATAGAAATCAAATCCTTAATGACAATTTTGAGTATTCATTTTATATAATTTCTCTTATAGGTCCACAAGTTACAACTTGAGGGGTCCGAAGAAGTATCAGATGAGGTTGCAATTCTGGCGTTGGGTCCTCGTGACACAGCAATTAGATTTAGTGGCTATATCATCAATGGGGTTAGGTATCACACCAAAGAGCGTGAGCTTAAAAGAAAAACACAAAACAGTGGAGTTATGTTGAAGGCAAAGACTAGTAGTTATACGAGCACCAGAGATATGAATCCTCAAGAAGGAGATGTCACATATTACGGAAGGATCACAGAGATGGTGGAGTTGTATTATACACACGACCACAAACATGTGTTATTCAACTGTGACTGGATAGATAACAACCGGGGTTTAGTACCGAATGATGAATTTGGCTTCACACTTGTCAATTTCAATTGTTCGCTCTATACAACAGAACATGCCTCCAACGAACCATTTATACTAGCATCTCAAGCTCAACAAGTTTTTTATGTGCAAGATCCGACCAAAGAAGATTGGAGCATTGTAATCAAAATGAAACCTAGAGACTTGTTTGAAATTTGTGAAGTTGGGGATGGTCACATGGCAGACATTGAAGTAGATGGAAATCATGGAATCTATCAGCAACAAGAAGATGATACAACATTGCATGATGAGGATAACGTGTGGATTAGGGATGATTTACCTGGCCTAACTCTAAATGATGATGTCAATACGTAGTAATTCAGGAAGTGTTAGGTTGCAAGCATGAGAGAAATTTTAGTTAATATCTCTATGTTAATATCAGATACTTGTCTCTTTTGTAATAGTTCGAATATATCTATTGACGTTAATATCTGATACTTGTCTATTTTATTTTAGCAATTCCAATTAAAAGGTACGATTACGGTTACTTGTAACATGTCTATTTTCTTTTAGCAGCAATTTAATTTGTATCAATAAATGTTTTATTTTTTGGAGATTGCAATGTCACGTAGACGTGCCGCTACACTAGAGGATCCTGTTGAGCATGGGAGGATGCGTGAGCCACCACGTACATGGTATCCGATTGGCAGCAACCTCAACTCGTCCTCTCAAGGCGAGACTAGATCACTTCCAGATGCCTCAACATCGGAAGTTGGTAATGCAATTATTCATGATATCCATTCTTCTGTACTTGTCGATTAATGTTCTTTGTTGGGTTTGTTTTGTAGTTATAATGTTCCATTCTTCTGTACCTGTTTTTTACCAAGTAGTGTCATTGTCACCACCTGTTTGTTATCTGATATTTTTATCTTGGTTCTGTAATGTTCTGTATATTCTCATTTAGGTAACTCTTCAACGCAAACCCGAGGGAGAGGTCCTTCATTGATGAATGCATCATGGAGTACGGGTAATAACCCAATAAAGATAGTACTAAATGATAGGGGACAACCTGTAATGCCTGAAGCATCTTCTCTTGCTACTAATTTGGGGGTGTTGGCGAGGGATGGTTCCCTTCTACCATTGCACTATACAGATTGGCGATATGTCCCTGCGCACTATAAGAAGAGAGTATGGGAAGAAATCAAGGTAAACTTGGGGTGGTTTATATATAAATATTGGGCTGTCTTATTCAGCATTTATTAATTATTTATAAGTATCTTTCTGTATGATAGGCTCATACAGATGCAAATGATTCTATGGAGAGGTGGTTCATGCAATCTCTTGGAAGAAAATGGCAAGGATGGAAATGTGAAGCAAAAAAACAAGGATACACGCCATATAATAATGATGCAGACAGAATAGCTCATAGGCCTAGTAGAGTTACGGAGGAGCAGTGGCGGTGTCTGGTCTATTATTGGAATGATAGAGATGCAAAGGTATCTGAAACAGATTAATATAAGAGTTATGATGTTATAATTTCCGTATCGTTGTCAAAGATAAGAAAAAATGAAAATTATTGATTTTGATAGGAGAAGAGTACAAACAACAAGGATTACAGGTCCCAACAAAAATTACTGCACACAAGCGGGCGGACGCCACATTATTTGGTTGAGCAAAAGGTTTGATAGATAAAAATTGTTTATTTTATTTTATCGTACTTCACAGCATTTTTTTTTGACATGATCGAGGTTTTAGTTTTCATATGCATGAATGGTAATGCTAGGACAAGGATGGCGGAAAAAACCCTTCACGTATTGATACATTTATCAAAACACATACACGAAAAGGTGGTGGAGCAGTTAATGAAGAAACTTCTGCTATCGTTGTAAGTTGATTTGTGGTTTTCATGTTCTTTGGTTATTTTTAGTGTTGATCTTGTTACGTAATAAAATTGTATCTTTAAAATTTTGCCCTAACACTTGAGAGACTTCTTATAGAACAAATTGAAAGCGTTACTGTAGACACCCCATTCTGGACTGTCCAGATTAGTCCTTTTACTTCCGTTGATAACCCAATGATGATAAACGGTCAAGAACAGTCCAGAGTCGATGGATGGATTTGAGCTTTGGGCGTTGAACTCTCTCCCTTCAAAGCCCACCTTCAAAGCCCACCTTCAAAGCCCACTTCAAACCCTTCGAATCTCGAGCCCAATGAGCCTCAGCAAAGCCATACCTTGCTTACGCCACCTTTTCATTGGCGTGCGCCAGGTACTTGACACGTGTCGATCATCGACCGTTGACTGAGTTTGACCTGGCGCACGGTAGGTCATAGGTGGCGTACGGATGTTTAGGACCGGTCAAATCACCGCTTTTACAGCACGCGACCGAGACTTTTACGGCTCCAAAGTACAGGGAACAGTGCTCCCAATGATTATCTCCTGCTGGACCGTCCCTCACTCTCTCCTACACCTAGCCCCATGCATTAAATGCATGGGAGGCTCCTCACTCAACCCAACCAGCCCAAACCAACCCCTAACCCCAGCTGATTACCCCTGGTTTCCAGCCTTTCTCTCCACCATAAATACCCCCCCTTGCATTCATTTGCAAGGGGTTAACCACATTACTCTCTAAGTCCATTCCCTCTCTTCTCTCTTGTTCTTGCTCTCTTGTTGTAAGAGTGAGAGATAGAGTAGTTTCACACACCCTTTCTCTACTGATCAGTGAATAATATAGCCTCCATCTTCAACCACAAGCTCATCACCATCCTTTCTCTCTTGCACCAAAGGTATACCACCTTTGTGCTGCGTTCTGTTTTCAACTCCTGAGGGGAACCAGAAGGGTTCTAGCTAGTAACTGATACTAGTCCAAGCCCCTTTCTGGTAAAATAAATCAGTCGTAGAAGTCAATACATGGCGCACGCCAACTACTAGAAGCCGTACGCCACCTTTGGCTGTACGTGCACAGTTGGCGTGGGGATCATGTAAGGCTCATTTATTGCTCATTTTCTTTATGTCATCACCTTATAGCATGCTAAAAACCAGTCTATTGCTTTCAGTATTTTAGGTCTGTTCAAATGTAGCTTTCAATATTTGCATTTTCTGTATTCTCAAGGCCTCTGGGGTATGTCTGGTCATGTTCCAGAACCCAGATGATGTAAAGCCAAACACTGGTTCACATGCAGACCTGGCGTACGACCCACACAGGGTGGCGTACGGCACGTTGGCTAAAGAATCAGTGCCTGGCCCTTACATCCCAGTTCAATCCTGGCCTCTTGTTCCTCTCCACTCTGTTTATGGGGTCTGTCTTGCTATTTCCCTGGCTACTGGCCATCCTTTACGTCCGTACATGTGTATAATCCATATTATAAACTGCGTGGTTTGCCCTGGGTGTGCACTGGTCCCTTCCAAAGCCCAGAGGATTGAGAGTAGGAGCTGTAAGAAATTGATGTGGTAGTGTACGCCAGCTTGAAGGTGGCGTGCGCAGGGTGTGCTGGCGTGCTGTGGCTTGGCCATGGCGTGCCAGTATGTCGCCTGCTCACGCACCCGACGGGCAGCGTACATCATCCCTTAGAACTTCTGGCAGTGCTTATTCTCAATCTATGTTCTTACATTTAATTCAATTCAAGCAAGCAAATCATCATCCATGAACATTTTGTCATACAAACTGCAACTTGTTACAGCTTTAATCCCTATTAACTATTCCCCCGCCCTAACTGGCTAAAAATGATCAAATGAGAGAAAAATGCAAACGTTTTAATAAAATGCCCGAGTAGAGACCGATCTCCGGATTGGGCGAGAGGGGTGCTATAAAACCCTTCCCCTCTCGTAACCTGGCTCCCGAACCTCAGATATTGAAGGTGACGACGGACCAGTCTACGCCTTTTCAAATCAAATCAAACAAATTTCAAATCAAAGCAAAACGTAGCAAACGTTCTCGAGTTCGGTTCCTTGGGTGTTCTTCCGCTAAAACCCGAGTGGCGACTCTGAATCGAAGCGTTTCGCCGCGCTATTTTTCCAAAAGGGCCGCCCCCCGAACAATATCTATTCCAAACCAAAATCGGGCGATTTTTCGGGGCGTGTGCCCACAGTGGCGACTCTGCTGGGGACCATTGCATTGATTAATACTTAGGCATTAATACATAGATGAACAATTTCCAAAAAGTCTGGCAAAACAGTACGCTCCGCGCTGCTGAAGAACGGAATGGTAACGTAACAGGATCTCAGCATCCGACCAATCCGAACTGGGGCTTTTGTTATTGTTCACTTGTGTAGTTTCGTCTAAATATTGATTAATAAAAGTGGGCCAAGGTTCAAAAGGCATTTCCCAAAATTTTGCATTTCTCTCTCATTTAGTCAAACTTTGGCATTTTTCATTTGCATCGATGTTGGATAAGCCCCGTTGAGGTGTTTTGGGTAACCGGCACAGTTTACTGGAGCCCGGGGTCCTCGAATGCCCAACAACCTTGGACGATGATGAGTCGTAATACCGTTTGACCATTGCTTTGCTGCACGCATTGCAGTGGGAGGTATACCGCGGCTCTAGTCAGAGGAACCCCTTTCAGCCAAAACCGGCCTCTTCATGCGTACGAAGCACTAGAACCTTTCAACCTAAGACAGGAACCTACAGGGTAGGATTACTTGCATCTAACCCCCATAAACTGTCTATGTGTTACTGCTTTCCTTATCGCATGTCTGTGCATACATACATCCCGTTTTGCGTAGGAGCATGCTAGGGCGGCTTTTAGGTCTGTCTCGAGTTCATCTCGTGATTGTTAGGACCCTGCCATGAACCGATGAAGAGTCGCGCATCTTGATATTGCGCGTTATCAATTTCCAAATTCCTTGGGTCAGCGAGACTTTGGGAAATCAGGACTGTTTAAGTCTATTGTCTAAACCTAGTCGAAGTTTCAAATAGAAAATCAGGAACAACGGAAAGCATGTCGTGATACCCACACCATCCAGGTTAAAGTGCTAATCACTTACACCATCAAGGCTCCGGCACAGTGCTGCTTACGCCACCTCGGTTATGGTATCACGCCGTCTGCACCAAGTTGTTCCCACCTCCAAAGTTGAAACTTCGATAAAAGGAGCAGTCAAAAGGCTTAGGTTATCTTGACATCCTTTAGTATCCACCGACTCAAACAAGGATACACCTTCGAAAAAGAAATCCGAGGATCCCATGGCAGCATCCTAACAGCATGAGTTGGACTCCCTCTAGTATTAGAGTCTAGGAGGACACCGACGACGTTGGCATGCTCATTTTCTTTCAATTCTTTTCAAAATAAACTGTCGCAGGCTGTCATTGAGCCCATCTATTTTGCTGTTTAGCTGAGCTATGGGGAGCTTCGAAATCAAGAGCCAAACCTGCTTGGGAACGTCCGTCGGGTCTGTTTGAGGGTCTGTTTGGGGAGTTGTTTTTCTGCTCGTCACAACGGAAGCTCAGCTCTGCATTCTGTCCAGGGAGGATTCGCCACCGACCACTCCGCACGAATCCCCTCCGTCCTCTCCATCTCCGCCCATAACTCCGAAACCGATCAAGGCAGAAGCCCTAGACATGGCAGATATTCCTCCACCGAATCTCGCAACCCTTTTAGCCGACCTTCAGCACAACCTCGCCATCATGCAACAAAGAGCTGACCAGGCCGATACCGCCATGGCTAACCTGCAGGCCCTTATCAATGAGAGGGTCCCAGTCGCAAGGATAGAAGGCGACCGGCAAGAGCGCGAGAACCCAGCTGGGGAGGACATCCCGGCCGAACAGCCTGCTGCGAATCCCGAAATGGCTGCCCTAATCGCCAAGATGGCTAAGCTAGAAGAGTCAGTTGCTAAGTCCGAAAGAATCAACGCCGGAGGGTTGGACATGGACCGTCTCTGCCCCTTTCCAAATGCACGGCTCCCGGAAAGGTTCAAAATGCCCAACTTTACAAAGTTCGATGGGACGGGTGATCCAAAGACGCACCTGCTCGCTTACCACGGTGCAATGAAACTGCATGGGGTCGAAGAGGAGGCAATGGCCCAATTGTTTCCTCAAACTCTGGCTGGCCCAGCTTTTCAGTGGTTCTTGTCTCTCGACGTTTCCAAGCGCAAAACATGGGAAGATATTGGTGCGGCCTTTTTTCGCCCAGTACAGCTACAACTCCCAGCTCAAAATGACCACCCGGGAGCTAGAATCCACCAAGATGAATCCAAAAGAGTCCTTTGCGGACTTCATCAAACGTTGGAGGACCAAGGCTGCAGTCATGACCGACCGACCGAGTGAGAAGGACCAGATCCGTATTATCTCCCGTAATCTGCTGCCCGACTTTGCTAAGAATCTGGTCCTCGTCCAAGGGGCCGATTGGGATACTTTCTTTGAATCCGGCCTTGCCATTGAAGAAGCTCTCCAAACTGGGGTTCTGCCGCGCAGCGACCCTCCTTCCTCCTCCTCGGGATCCAAAGCCAAAACTCGCGCTTACTCAGGGAGCAGCGCTGCCTTGTTCGGCAATAACAGTTATGCCAACGCCACGTCTGCCGGAAACAGTAATACTCAAGACTCCAACCACATTGCCGATGTCAACCAGGTCCAGGCCCCTCCAAAACACCGAAACCGTAATCAGCCCCGGAACTTCACCAAATTCGAAGCTCCGCTCTCTCAAGTGCTAGAAAGGTTGGCCAAATCCGGTCACCTCAAACCAATGGATCCAACTCCACTGCCCCAAAATCCATCCCCAAGCCACAATCCGAATGCTTTCTGCGCCTATCACCAAATGCCCGGCCATCACACCGATTCCTGCTACCGCCTCCGCCACGCAATTCAAGATTTGGCGGACAACGGCACTCTCCCGACCCCTCCTAAGCCTAACGTCATCACCAACTCCATGCCGCAGCACAACGGCCACCCTCAAATCAACCAAATCCGCCTTACCTCCACTATAATCCAACCTAGCTCCACCATATTCAACCCCACTGACCATATAGCCCCAGAGCATCACCCGAAACCTGTCGTGACCATCCCGGCAGAATTCAGTGTCAACATGCTGGCAGTTGGCTGGGATATGGAGGACAAAGCAAGGGAATGGGCAGAACTTGCTAACGACTGGAACGAGCAGTACTTCTTGGGATTCCCTCAGGCGCCGGTTGTCGATCAAGCCCAGTTAGACCAATGGGAGGAAGACTGGAACGCAGTAAGGACGGATCCACTCGACGGCCTGTCACTCTTTATGCTTTTCTACCAGCCTGAGCCCGCTGCGGCCGAAACCGAGGAGGAGTACGTATGGGACCCGGAGCCTGTTGCTGCACAGTTGGACGGGAATCAGGACTTCAATATGGAGAAGGGGGACGATGATCAGGGTTTGGACGAGCGGTACCTGGATAGCTACAGCCAAGGAGAAATCATCCATGACGTGCGTCGGCAGCTGGGGGAAGCATGGCCACTATTCGACTCCATCTCCAACGCTGTGCATGCAGGCGACCCGACTGTCGACATTGTGCCTGTAGGACTGCCGCGTCCGGTAGTACATCCTAGGGATGATTGTTCAATCATGGTATTAAATGCACCACCCGAGGACCTGTGGGATGTCGATGAGATTGTCAACCTTAACACAAGCCCGCTGCCTGCTGATTTCTGGGATGTCGATAAAGTAGTCGACATTCAGGTAGGGGATGAAATCTGGACTGTCGATACTGCTTTGGTGGACGGAGGCCTTTGGGATGTACCGTTCGTCACTAATCCGGGGACATCGTTCGAGGAAGCTGCCGCACAGGATCCGGCCCCTTGGGAAGGACAAGTCATGAGTGATCTGGAATGGGTTATGGCTTCGGACCAGGTTGCATCAATCGACAAGGGGAAACGCAAGCTAGAGGAAGTGCCTGCTGATTTCTGGGATTTTGTGGACACATCGCCTTGGTGGGAGGTCGCTAACGTCACTAGGAGCGGCCGAGTCTTCCAACCACCCAATCTTTCGGCTGGAAGCTCGTCCAATCCCGGTAACGATCAAAGACCCACTATTCCCTCCGCACAAAAGAACACTTCGGCCATTCCTAGCGGGATACCTGAAGAGGATGCTATCCTGAAACAGCTGGAAAGGATTCCTGCCGCCGTCTCTGTTTGGGGTCTGATATCGTCATCAAAGGAGCATCGAGAAAGGCTGTCTGCAGCGCTGGCTCGTCTTACTGTACCAACGGACATCACCGCGGAGGCCATGGTTGCCCTAGTCTTGCCACTGCTTTCCAAGCATTCTGTTACTTTCACTGAAAAGGATCTGCCTGTCGATGGAACTGCTCACAACCGCCCATTGCACATTACTCTCAAGTGCAGGGGACATTGGGTTCCAACCGTGTTAATTGATAACGGATCTGCGATCAACGTCTGTCCGATGAGGGTTGCTTACCGTCTGGGGCTTACAAAGGCTGACCTCACGCCTTCCAATCTGGCGGTCAAGGCCTACGATAACACGCGCCGCGTAGTCGAGGGGACTCTCATGCTGAAGCTAGATGCCGAGGGTTTTGAAATGGACGTGGAATTCCATGTGGTTGACATCCCTGCCACTTTCAACCTGCTGTTGGGAAGGCCGTGGCTGCATAGGGCAGACATCATGGCTGTACCGTCAACCCTCCACCAGAAGGTCATGTTGGGGCTACCTACCGGGACTCTAACCATCTGCGGAGACTCTGGGATCCACCCGCTCAAGGACGATGGGACACCTGTTTTGGGAATCATGCACGGAGAGGAAGACTCGGACTTTGGAGGATTTGCTTTCGACACTTCTGGCTCAGTCCTGTCCATTGTCATGGATGACGATTTCATAATCAGCTCTACTGCCCTCGAAATCATGAGGAAGATGTCATTCATGCCTGGCTTAGGGCTCGGGATCAACCAGCAAGGGATCGCTGAGTTCCCTGTCTTTCCCTTTACTGAAGGCCGTTTTGGCCTGGGATACACTCCCCCTGCCAAAAAGGCCAAATTAGGGAAAGACACGGGAAAACCTCGGACCCTTTATGGTAACCCCGACAGCTATTTCGTCCGTGAAGGAGGAGGCATTGCTTATCTGGGGTAGGCTGAACCGTTTTGGGATCAAGTGACTAGGACCTGGCTTCCGGGCTTTGAGATCTTCGCTGCTGACACTTGGCCTGATGACGAAGAGGAGATTGCAAAGGAGGAGCTGGCTGCAAAGGAATTCAAGAAGCAGTTGGTCGCAATCAAGGAAAGAGCTGACTGGCTGGCCGTATTTGATCAAGGGGGTCTGGAGGAGCTGTTCTCCCAAGTGGGTTTGGTTGGCAAGGAAGATGAGGCTGAAGTGCTGATGCTTGGGCCCGACTCTCCAGATCTTCTCAACGATCCAACCTCCCTCATCGTCGAAGCAAAGGGTAGTCTTAATAACTGCATTTTTACTCCCCGTCTAACATGCATTGACGATGTATCTGAATCTGACACAGAGTCTGTCGAGTCTAAGTCTAGCTCAGAGTCGGAGTTTGTGCCTCTCGGCCCTCCACGTCATAGCTTTTACTTTGAGTTCGAGTCGACTGTACTTGGCAACCCCTCCGGGTTTTATGAAATGAATGATCCTGCTTCCGACTACTTTGCTGACTTTTACATAAACTGTGTCGACCCCGACGATGAAGGAATCGACTTTGACGGGAACATCCCGGCCGAGTTGCGTTCCCTCATCGAAAGGGAAGACGAAAGGCATGCTCAGCCTCTAAAAGAAGAAGTAATTTCAATAAATCTGAAAGATGAGGATGACCCCCGTATGATACAAATCGGTTCAAACCTATCCCCGGAGCATCACGCAGGTACC
>WJXA01000543.1:0-85043 GCA_014282245.1 Rhododendron simsii | reverse complement strand
GCTGATGAAAGATCTAGTTGAAGATTTGGGTTTGAACATGGAAGTGCCTGTAGCCCCTCCGACCTCCGACAAAGGGAAACGCAAATTGGGAGAGGTCCCTGCTGATCTATGGGATGATAGTCAAGACCCTCAAGTGGTGCCCTCTTTAGAGAACGTCCTTAATGTTACAAGAAGTGGGCGAGTCTTTCAGCCTGCTATTCTGCAAGCAGGGAGTTCGTCCAATTCTTCTAACCGGAAGAACGAACCGCCCATTTTCTCAAGGTCTGCACCGCATGAAGTACCCGTTAACACCCCGAATGACGACATGATTCAAAGGCAATTGGAGCGGATTCCCGCTGCCATATCACTCTGGGGACTAATCTGTTCCTCCCGTGAGCATCGTCAGAAATTCTGCTACACGCTCTCTCGACTAGAGATTCGACCAGACATCACGCCTGAAGCAATGATCTCCCTTATCCTCCCGCCTACTGCTAAGCACACCGTCATCTTCACTGATAAGGATCTGTCGATTGAAGGAGTTGACCACAATCGCCCTTTGTACATCACCGTCAAAAGTCGTGGACTTTGGGTCCCGACTATTCTTATCGATAACGGCTCGGCAATCAATGTTTGCCCCTTGAGAGTGGCTCACTGTCTGGGACTGACTAAGAAGGACTTTGCACCTTCCAGCATGGCCGTTAAGGCATATGACAGTACACGTCACATGGTCGAAGGCACGCTTATGCTTAATCTTGATGCGGAAGGATTCAAAATGGATGTCGAGTTCCATGTGGTTGACATCCCAGCCTCCTTCAATCTCTTGCTAGGGAGGCCGTGGCTTCACAGATCTGACATCATGGCTGTGCCATCTACCCTTCATCAGAAAGTCATGCTGGGACTTCCTACTGGGACTTTGACCATCTGCGGGGACTCAGGCATTCGCTCGCTCAAGGAGGACGGCACACCTGTTTTGGGTATTGCACATGACAACGAAGACGTCGACCTCGCGGGTTTCTCTTTTGACACTTCAGGCTCTGTTTCGACTATCAACGTAGATGGGAACTTCGTCATAAGCTCTGTCGCTCTGGACATTATGAGAAGGATGTCCTATCTACCTGGCCTTGGCTTAGGAATTCACCAACAAGGGATCCCGGAATTCCCTACATTTCCTTCCTGTGAGGGCCGCTTCGGTTTGGGGTACTCTTCCTCTGCCGATGTTGCTAAAAGAAGGAAATGCACGGGAAAACCTCGATCTCTCTATGGTGAGCCTGACAGCTACTTCGTCCGTGAAAAAGGGAATGATATCTACACTGGGCAGGCTGAGCCTTTCATTGACTCGGTTACTGGGGAGTTGCTGCCTGGTTTTGAGGTGTTCGCTGATGATACCTGGTCTTCTAGCGACGAGGAGCCGGCAAAGGCAGAATTTAAGAAGAAGCTTAGCAAACCCAAGCTGAAGACTGACTGGCTGGGATCTTTTAATCAAGGGAGCTTAGAGCAGCTGTTCGTCGAGTTCTCCCAAGTGGGTTTGGCCAAGGAAGTTGAGGAGGCCGAAGTGTTCATGCTCGGGCCCGATGCCCTCGAGGACCCCACCTCTCTTATCGTGGAAGCTAAGGGCAGCCTCAAAAATTGCATTTTCAAGCCACGCCTTACTTGCATTGATGATGTCTCTGAGTCTGACACTGAGTCTGTTAAGTCCTCTGAGTCTAAGTCTAGCTCTGAGTCGGAGTTTGTGCCTCTCGGCCCTCCACGTCGTAGCTTTTACTTTGAGTTCGACTCCCTTGTACTTGGCGACCCTGCAGGGTCTTATGAAATGAAAGACTCCTCTTCTGACTACTTGAATGATCTTTACATAAACTGTGTCGACCCCGACGATGAAGGGATAGATCTCGATGGGGACATTCCCAAGGAAATCCGTGCCTTCATCGAAAGGGAAGACGAAAGGCATGCTCAGCCATTAAAAGAAGAAGTAATTCTTGTAAATGTGAAAGATGAGAGTGATCCTCGGATGGTTCAAGTGGGCTCCACGTTAGATCCAGAGGAGCATTGTGGTTTCAAAGAGCTCCTCACTGAATTCAGCGATGTTTTTGCATGGTCTCATCAAGACATGCCCGGTATCGATCCTGAGATAGTGGAGCATCGAATCCCTCTATTGCCTGATGCTAAGCCGGTAAAGCAGAAACTCAGACGGATGCAGCCAGACTGGGTACAGAAAATCAAGGAAGAAGTCACCAAGTAGATTGACGCCGGTTTTCTCGCAGTCTCTCAGTACCCCACTTGGGTGGCCAATATTGTCCTTGTCCCCAAGAAGAATGGCCAGATTCGTGTCTGTGTTGACTTCCGGGACTTGAACAAAGCAAGCCCTAATGACGATTTTCCCTTGCCTCACACCGATGTGCTTGTGGATAATACCGCAGGGCATGATTTGCTTTCGTTCATGGACGGCTTCTCAGGCTACAATCAGATTCTCATGGCACCCGAAGACCGCGAGAAGACGGCTTTCATCACTGAATGGGGGACTTACGGCTATTTGGTCATGCCATTTGGTTTGAAGAACGCCGGCCCTACTTATCAAAGAGCTGCCACGACTATCTTGCATGACATGATGCACAAAGAGGTTGAGGTCTACGTTGACGATATGATTGCCAAATCAAAAACTCGGGAAGGGCATATTCCCGTACTAAGGAAACTTTTCAAAAGGCTCCGCAAGTTCCGGATGCGCCTTAATCCACAGAAGTGCACCTTCGGGGTCACAGCAGGCAAAATGCTAGGTTTCATGATCACTTCCCGTGGGATTGAAGTCGATCCGTCAAAAATCAAAGCAGTACTCGAAATGAAGCCACCTAAGTCTGAAAAGGGAGTGCAGAGCTTTTTGGGAAAAGTTCAGTTCATCAGCAGATTCAACGCCAAGTTAACTTTGACTTGCGAGCCGATGTTTCGTCTACTCAAGAAGGATACTCCATTCGTATGGTCGGACAAGTGCCAAGCAGCTTTTGTTTCAATCCAGGGCTATCTACAAAATCCGCCTGTTCTCATGCCGCCTGTACCTGGAAAACCTCTGATTCTCTACTTGTCAGTGAGTTCTACGTCCATGGGATGCTTGTTAGCTCAGGAAGGGGATAAGGGAATTGAGAAAGTTGTTTACTACCTGAGTAAGAAGATGGTTGGAGCCGAAGAGCGCTATACCGCCTTAGAAAAGACGTGTTGGGCCCTTGTCTGGGCCTCTAAGAAGTTAAGACACTACATGCTGGCTTACCCGGTGAAGTTGATTTCTCGAATGGATCCTCTCAAGTATCTGTTTGAGAAGCCAGCGCTCACTGGTAAATTAGCACGTTGGTTGCTTCTCTTAGCAGAGTTCGATCTCGAGTATGTCACGAGAAAATCGGTAAAAAGACGCGCCATTGCAGAATTCTTAACTGACCACCCAGTGGACGGGCCTGAGGATTCAAATTTTGTATTCCCAGACGAGGAAGTGCTAACGGTTGTCGAAGGCGTTTGGACTCTTTACTTTGACGGAGCAGCCAATTAGAAAGGGTTCGGAATCGGGTTTTGCTAATCACCCCTGATGGTTCTCATATTCCGCTTGCGTTCAAGCTCAATTTCGACGTTACCAACAACCAAGCTGAATATGAAGCCTGCATTGTGGGTATGGAAGCTGTGCTCGCACTCGGTGTTGAGAGACTCGAAGTCATTGGGGACTCAAATCTTGTCATGTCTCAAGCCAATTGAGACTGGAAAGTACGCGAAGAGAAGCTGAAACCTTACCATTAGGACTTGGAGGGACTAATCCATCGTTTCAATAAGGTGACCTTCACTCATATTCCTCGGCTGAAGAACCATTTCGCTGATGCACTGGCTACCTTGGCTTCCATGGTCGAACTGCCGCTGGGTGTCAAACTCCGCCCTATCTTAATCGAACAACGGGACCATCCCGCCTATCAATGTGTCAACGCCATCGATGATGTTGATGATGGCCTACCCTGGTACCACGACATATGGAACTTCGTCGAAAGTGGCTTATACCCGTCTGAGGCCTCTCAAAAAGATCGAACCGCACTCCGGAGGATTGCTGCTCACTACATTATCTGTGGGGGAAGGTTATACAGGAGATCGCATTATGGAATGCACAAGCTCTGCGTCAACGGCACCGAAGCTGTCAGAATTATGGAGGAAATCCATGAAGGGGTTTGCGGTCCTCACATGAGCGGTGTCATGCTTGCTAGGAAGATCTTACGTGAGGGCTACTTCTGGTCTACCATGGAATCTCAGTGTGTGGATTACATGCGGCGATGTCACAAGTGCCAAATCCATGCTAACCTGATGCATGTTCCGCCCTCTAACTTATTTGGCATGGCTTCGCCTTGGCCTTTCTCTGTATGGGGTATCGACATCATCGGCATGGTCAAACCTTCTGCTTCGAACAGCCACAGGTTCATCCTGGTTGCAATCGATTACTTCACTAAGTGGGTTGAAGCTGAGTCGTATAAAACCTTGACCGCGGTCCAAGTCGCTCATTTCATCAGGAAGAATATCATCTATCGGTATGGTGTTCCGCTGGCGTTTGTGTCGGACAATGGGAGTCATTTCAAAGGCAGGGTTCTGGAGCTCTTTGAAGAATTCAAGATCCAAATCCACCATTCAACCGTCTATCACCCTCAGACAAATGGAGCAGTTGAAACAGCAAACAAGAATGTCGAGACTATTATCAAGAAGTCCGCGGAGTCTGCCAGGGACTGGCACGAGCAGCTGCCTTTAGCTCTTTGGGGATACCGGACGTCGATCCGAACATCAACAGGGGCAACCCCTTATTCCTTGGCCTACGGGATGGAAGCAGTCCTCCCTATAGAACTCGAGGTGCCGTCTCTGAGGGTCGTGATAGAATCAGAACTTTCAGAATCTGAATGGCTCGGCGGAAGATTCGCCGAACTCATGCTTTTTGATGAACGAAGGCTCCGGGCCTTGTATCATGTTCAGGGGTATCAACGGAGGATTGCCCGGGCATTCAACAAGAAAGTAAAGTCTAGAGACTTGGTTGAAGGGGACATGGTCACAAAGGAGATTCGAGCGCCAATTTTCGATCCCCGCGGCAAATTTCGACCTAAGCGTTCCGGACCTTACATCATCAAGACCATCCTTTCTGGGGGAGCGGCTCAGCTCATTGATCTCGACGGCAACGAGTTCAACACTCTGGTTAACCTGGATCAACTCAAGCGTTACTATCCCTGAGAGAAGCTCATTGGACCGAAAACCACAAGGGTGGGCGGTTCCAAGCAAAAATTAGAGCAAGCAAGCTAGACCGAAAACCTGAGAAGGCAGTTTAGGCAAAAATAAATAGGTATCAATCAAAGCTTGCTAGACCGAAAACCCAAACGGGCGGTTCTAGGCAAAAGTTAGAGAGCAAAAGGAGAGCCAAAATACCCGAGCGAACCTTGGCCTGAACTACCTTCTGACCTGATTCCTTGAAAAGGGATACATAGGCAATCTCTCCGTGAGATCCGGTCACAATCAATCAACTTGATCCGCGGTTTTCCTGTTGTCAGAGCCTGACTCGATGTTCAAGAGACGCAGTGGTTCAACACTTGGAACAAAAAGGGAGAGCTCTCCAACTTTCACTTTTGTTTTAATTATAACTTCTATTACACAGGCTGAGCAGTCTTAAGCAAACAATGAAGCATAAAAACAGAATAAAGTGCTCGAGGCCTTAACAGGCTCACAGTTTATTCTAGATCGTTCGAGTCCGTCGAAGAGTCAGTCGTTGTTTTGCCTGCTTGCAATCTCTCTTTTCAGCCATGCTCGATATCGAGGCATAAGCTCTGTGCTGAAGTCTGGGTCAGTGCCTCCGAGTTGTCTCAAGCCCCAATTGTGCTCGTATCCTCTCAAGTTCTGGAAAGTAAAGGCAGGGACTTGGAAGTCCTCAACTCCGGCCTGGTGAAGCCTTTGACTCATTCCCAACTGACGGAGAATGCGGCCAGGAATGTAGAACGTGAAAGCGGTCAGCCCAGCTATCACCATCCTCTCAAAACCTGCAGAATTCAAAGCCATATCTGGGATATTCAGGGCCTCATGCCTCCAAGTGATCTCATTCGGTAGCATCTCTTTCATAAATGTGTACCATTGATGCATAGTCATCTCCGGATAGATCATGCCTCGCTGATGCATTCGGCCAGGCAAGTGGGGCCAATTTGCTTCCGGCGCAGTGAGCAGTCCCAACTTATCGGACAGTCAGAGCTGCATGAGCGGAAAAACAAGTAAGAAGCCATATAAAACTTGAGTGGAAAAACAAGTGAGAAACTCCAAATATAGCCTTAGCCGAGAGACGAGGTAAAAGCAGAAAGTGCGAGAACCAGGAAAATGTGAGCTGAGTGAGAGTTTACCTGCAGCAGAAGCGGGCTACCACCAAAAATGTTTGTTTGGCCCGTGGAAACCAAATCCAAACCCATGAGTGTTTCAGCCAAAACAAGTGGCGCCACATTCCTCCGAGTACCCATTTGAGCAGCGACACTCACCAGCATGGGATTCACTTGCCCGTTCGGAGATACTAGCAAATAAGCAGCCAGCACACTGATTGTCAAGGCAAAACGGCGCCTAGCTTGCAGAGCCATATCCTCTATATCCCCTTCTGGCCCGTACCACTCCATAAGACGCATGATATTGATTTACCCCCCGGCTAATAGACTTTTGGCTGCTCCTCTAGTAATATCAAGGCTGGATTGTAGGAGCTTTGGTATATTTTTCCGGTAAGGTGGCACAACAATCACGCTCGAAGCAACACCTTGGAGGTACGCTTGGAATTCCTCCACAGTCGGGCACAACTCATTGATCCCAAACCTGAACACGTGAACCTCTGGATCCCAGAATTGCAGGGCCGCCCTCAGAAGTTCAGGACGAACCCTCACATTACGGAGAAAGCGGAATGCGGCCAGCCCGTGAGACCGGAATGATAGCCAATCTCCAACAACAAAAGCAGTAAGCCATGGGCTAATCAACACTGGAAGGTTATTTGCCATCTTGGTTTTTGTGGGAACATCAAATTATGAGGAGAATGCCTCTACTGAACGAAGCATTGACCTCTTTATAGCTAGAATACGTGAAGCATCTCTCTTTCACAGGGCAAATATCTCTGCTGCATGCTGTCCTTTCTTCGGAGACCAAGGCATCTCTGCACCGACCTCTGAGGTACTCTCAACAGTTGAAAAGTGATGACAAGGCCTGACCACCCTAAGACTCTAAGATAGTCAAATAAAGGTAGCCTGGTGTGCTCAACCATCGCGCGACGATGTCACTCCATCGCGCGAATGTTCAGAACCCATCCATCGCGCGATGAACTCACTCCATCGCGCGATGGTTCAACCTGCAATTTGACAGAATACAGCAGCTACTGCCCAACCTTGGTCATTTTGGGTTCCGAAGGTTCTTTTACAACTTTTATGGTTCTTGCAAGTCATTATGAGCATATATGGCTATATCCAAGCATCGGATTCGAAAAATTGCGTTTAACGAAGATTTGGACCCTCGGTGGCTCATTTCAAGTTCAAAAGGGCGTTTTGGGAAGTCAAAACTCGTTTCAAAGGAGTTTCCCAGGGGTTTCCCCCATTCTCCCATGCTGTACAAGTCATGGTGGCCTAATATGACTGTACGGGGGTGTCGGTTTCAGTCTGGGACATAATAGAGTCTTGTTTTTCCATTTTGTGTCCCTCGGGGCACTTTCATGTCCAATTCACGTTTTGGGGATTGTCTCCCAATTCTGTCAACTCTCATGGGTCGTTTTGCACATGCATAATCTGTCAACTCTCATGGGTCGTTTTGCACATGCATAACCTCACCATAGTGTCAGTTTCACCCCAATTGAGATATTTTGAGTTTTGGCTTACAAAATGTCCAAAATTCCATCATGTTTCTCGTATCCTGGCCGTGTCCTAAGGCACTTTCTCATTTTCTTGTGAGCTAAGTCCTGTCTGTACGTATTCGTGTGTCTGTAAACAGCTCAGTACATTATCAATGCAAATACGGTATTAGTGGTAAATATTTGTCTACTTAAACCCATTGCAAGGATGAAATAAATTGAAAATGCAAATTTTATGGCTAAAACTGTGACCTATCCATGTCCAAATAAAGAAAGCTACTATGCGTACGGCACTTCGGCCACTCAAAGCTATCATGTCAGATTCGGGCACACTCGCCCATCAAGTCAAAAGGGACGCAGGCCTCAAAACATTTGTAAAAGTATCGGCTAAGGTGCTCTGGCCTTCTATCTATCTACATGGGCACGCAGGCTCAAAAGCAAAAATCAAGTGCAAAAGTGGGAAAAGGCTCCTCAGCGGCCCTCAGTCCTCCCCGAACCAGTCACCCTCTCCATCGTCGTCCTCGTCATCTCTCTCTGTGGGATCCACACTGAAGCCAGGGTCAGCCGCCGAATCGTTAGACCCACTGCTGTCTGACGCTTCTTCTTCCTCTGCTTCTTCTTCCTCCTCCTCTTCTTCCTCCTCCTCGGAGACCTCAGGCAGGATCAACCGCTTCTTGCGGACCGGCCAGTCTTGTGAAGGCCTCTGGCGCATCTTCAGCTGGTACCTCTCCTCGGCACGCGCCACGGCCTCTCGAGCCGCCTCCTCGTTGGCAGCAGGTGGCTGTGAGCCCCGTGCCTGTGGCCTGGTACTAGCTGTAGGAGCAGGAGTCCTGGCAGCTAATGTCTTCTGCGGAGGGTCCCTCACGCTCTTCCTCCTAGGAGCCGCCTGTCCCTGTGCCTGCATTGTAAATATTGTATACATTAGCATATGTTTGCATATTGCATGTTTCAAAAACAGGTACAACCAATCCTTAAGCAAGACAGTTAAAGCATACTGTATATCAAATGAATGCACATGTGTATCTATCATCAAGCAAAGGAGTGTATCGAATGCAGACATGAATCAGATGCAGACATATATTGAAAGTAGGAGTGTATCGTTTTCTAAAGGTATACCTAAGACCTCCGAGCTGTTGGCTGAGGATAGCGCAAGTCCAATGGTAGGCCACTCGCCACTCTCTTGATCACGTTCTCCAACGCAAGCATGCGCCGGACAGCCTCGTTCACCCACTCATTGGGTACCTGCAAAGAGGATTCAAACATGAACAACTGAATGGCAGTTCAAATTTTATCAGAATACAGTAATGAGAGCAACAATATCTTACTGGCACAGTGACGGGCGCTGGCTCGATTCTGGCAGGGGTAAGGTGCAACTCAGCTGGATTGCCCTGAGAGTCTACCACGGCTATCTGCCACGTCAACTCTGGTGGCCTGCCTCTCACTGGTCCACTCGGACCTCGCCTCGGGCGACTATCACCACTGCCCGGCCTCCCTGAAACGGCTCTCCTCTCCTCAGCGGCTCCGCGGGCCTGACTCCGAACCTCCCTGAACTCTCGTACTCCCAATGGCCCCGCTAAGCGCTCTCTCTGATAAGCTGCATAGTCCATGTCAGGACGCAAGTGGCGTGCCAAGTCAGTATCAGGCCGTGTGAAGACCTCCAGTTCAGCCAAGGTGTACTCTCCCGTGTGTGAGGCCCGTGGTGGAAGCGGTCCAGGCTCCTGAAACCCTGCATAGCCAAGTGATTGGCATGTCACTTGGTCACCCAAGTACCACTGCCAACCAAAGGCCAACTCCAGCAGCACTCTGCTCGCTGTGATGACCCAGCTGCGAGCCAAGTACTCAGGCTCAGGCTCCGCCACCCTCCAAGGATCCCACTCCACCTGTAAAGGCAAGCAATGCAAGTATCGGTCAGCGACAGCATTGAAGCAATAAAAAGGCATACACATTACTATTTCTACGAAGTATAATGTTATACCTGTGAAGGACGTAGCTCGTCGAGGTATATCCTGAAGCCGTTCAGATCACCTCGGCCTCTCTTCTCTCCCATGTTCTTCTTGCTCCATATGTGCGCGCGCAGGAGAATCCCCAAGTCCAGGCTCTTCGTCACCGGATGGCACATGTTCAACACCTCATAAGCCCAAAGCTGCAGGATTGTCAATGGATCGAATCAATAATACATACAAGAATACTATGGAACAAATTATGCTATCAAAATGAATGCAAGTACAAATTAGAAAGTGTGCATTATTCTGTTGTGAATCATACCTCCCAGATCCGCTAGTACCCGGCAGTGCTCACCTCCGTCCTCGACGAGTCCCCAAAGAAGTCGTAGGCTGCGCCTAGTGCCGCTCCGCCCCAGTCAAAGCACGAGGCTGTCCTCAAGTCCCTCAGCGTGGGCAATTAAGACAAATGGACCTTGCTACGCCTGTTTGGGTACAGGGTAGCACCAAAGAGGTACAACAGGTACGCCCGGGCCATCTGCTCCGCCTCCCGATCAGTTGTCACCTTCTTCTTGAGATATCGGGTGAACTGCCCATATCTCGCCATCCCCTCCTCAATCTTGGGCACCTCACCCAAAAACCACTCCAAGGCTGCCTCGTCTTGCTCGATGCCCGAATCAAATGGGATAGCCTCTCCCCCAACCCTCAAGCCTGTGATCGCCGCAAAGTCAGTGGGCGTCACCGTCATCTCCCCGACCGGTAGGTGGAAGGTATTTGTAGTGTCCCTCCACCTCTCGGCTAGTGCAACCAGGACAGCGTGGTCATTTCTCGCCGGAGTGAGAGTCTGAATGAACTCTCCAAAGCCCGCCTCGTCCACCAACTGCCTCACCCTCTCCGGCAAGCTCTGGTACAAAGCTAAAGAGCTGCATGCGCCCCCAAAGCCGCGGATGTCTCTCGGCCGCACCCTCTCCTGTATCAGATACAAACAACAAGGACATGTCAGCATACAAAGCTTTCATTTTCAAGTTATTATGTCTCATGCACGACGTTCAACATGGATCTATGGTATCGCTGTTCAAAGTCTGCTTCAGAGGGTTACTATTACTCTACAACTTTTAACATTTGGGCGCATGCATTGTATTTGAATGGTATCTAATGAAGGGAATGAGTATTTATCAGAAATTTACCTCAGACCAGCTACGTGAGATATGAGTGTCAGGGTCTCTCAAAACCAACTTGGAGTCATACTCCGTCTGTCGTGGCCGATATGCTATGAAACCCGACGGCACAAACAAGTGAGGAACAGGTGGCCTATACCCCTCTGCTGAAAACGGAGCTCGAGTCAAACTCTCCGCCTCCGACACCGCCGTCACCCTGGGGCCCTGTACTCTGGCACCAACCCTCTCCTCGGCCTCAGCATCCCTCAAAGCCTCCTCCTCGGCAGCTCTCTCTCTCTCGGCTCTCGCCGCAGCCTCTGAAGCGGCTATCTCTCACTCCTGCTCCTCCCGAGCCTCTAAAACGGCAGCCCCTATCTCGGGGTTATCCTCCAAAAGCCGTGCAAGCTGCGCATCACTCAAAAGTTCCGCGACGTCCTGCTTTGTGATCGGCCTATGGCCCGATGATGTCGCCGCTGGGCGTAAAAGCACGTCCTCCTCTCTATATGCGAATGGAACCTCCGTGGCACCCTCGCCCTCGGTCGCCACATCATTGCCTTTCGCGGGATCCCTCGGTGGGATATCACTCGGCCCAGCACCGCCACCACCACCACCGGCACCACTACTGCCCACAACCCCGGAACTACCACCGACTACTACTGAGCCACTCACCTCTGTGCTCGGATCCAATGACTCGACAACAGGAGCGACTACCCCGACTCCCTCCATCGCGCGACGATCTGGCTCCGTCGCGCGATGCTCGCCGTCACTCCCAACCGCCTGTGCATGACCTCGTTCGCCATCACCGCCACTGCACCTGTACCTGGAGCGACCTCCGCCGGCCTCTGATCTCCACTCCCAACCTCCATGGGCCCTCCCTCGTCCTCCGGACGATCAACGACTTCTCCACCACCGCCCCCATCACCGTGGTCTGCCATGGATGAGTGTGTGTATGTGGGTTCTTTGATTTTGGCAAGAAATCAAGGGTTTCAACGGATTTTTGAGAGAGTTTGAGAGAGAGTAGAGTTGAGGGAGTTTTGAAACTGCTGTGAGCGGTTTCAGAACGTCCCCATCGTTTAAAAGGGAAGCAAACAGGCGCGGGCCGGGTCTGGGCTTGTTTCAGATTTAGGCCCTAACTGGAAACCATCACGCAATGGTATGACTTCCTCGCGCAACAGTTAAATTGGGCCCTTGACCAGATTTGACCTCTGGCTCGGCCCAGTTCTGTACATCATCCTATTGGTGGCCCGCAAGCTTTTTCTTGGGTCTTGCAAATTGATTTTTAGATCCCTACAAAGGTGCTTTATATCCCCAGCAGTGGTACGCCCGCGCAAGTCCAAATTCCAATCAGCGACGATCCAACCGTCCAAATTCCAATCAGCGACGATCCAACCGTCCATACCCAATCAGCGATGATCTAATCGTCCATACCCAATCAGCGACGATCCATCCGTCCGATTTCAAATCAGCGACGATCCAACCGTCCAAATTCTAATTAGCGATGATCCAACCATCCAAATTCCAATCAGCGTCGATCCAACCGTCCATACCCAATCAGCGACGATCTAACCGTCCATACCCAATCAGCGACGATCCATCCGTCCAATTTCAAATCAGCAACGATCCAACCGTCCAAATTCCAATCAGGGACGATCAACCCGTCCAAATTCCAATCAGCGACGATCCAACCGTCCAAATTCCAATTAGCGACGATCTAACCGTCCAAATTCCATTCGACGACGATCCAACCGTCCCATTATCAAATCAGCGGCGATCTAACCGTCCAATCCCTTGGTAAACGGTATTTGTACATACTGTCTTGCGCTTTTCCGGTTAATTGGCTTTTGGGTGAATTGGATGGGTGTTTAGAAATCTTTGACGTTACCCGTACCGACTAATGGTGCTCCGTATGCCGTCAAAGAGGGACTACTGTTGACACCCCAATCTAATTTCCCAATCATTTTATTTCTTTTCAGTTTATTGTTCCCCCGATGATGAATCAGGTCGCGGACAGTATTGAATGAAATGGCTTGAGTATGGTGTGTGTGGAACCCATCCCTAACCTCGAGGCCTTTAAACCCAAACCTTGAATGACGGTTTGACAATCGCGCGACTCACTGAGTCTATTCCGCGATGCTCTACTTGCCAGGCGGTGGTCAAAGTCAAACTTTGACTGATTGACCGTCGCGGGGAAGGAAGAAGCCTCGCGCGATGGTCTCACTCCATCGCGCGATGGTCGACACCTGTCATATCCAGCTGGATTTTGTGATGATGAGGCGTCTGCAGGTTTGTGTGACCCCGTTCCATCGACTGAACGGCGTTTGCAGGGCCACCCTTGCACCACCTAATCCCCCACTCTCCCATCAACTTTGCACCCTACTTCTCTACCAAGTAAGTGCAGTCAGCATTGTTGGCTGGCTGCATTGCCTTGCATCACCACCAACAAGATCCCCCTCACTCTATAAATAACCCCCATTGTTCTCTTTCAAAGGGGTTACCAAAAAATTACTCAAAAGAAGAGTAAGAACTACAACCTTGATCTCTTCTCTACCAAAGCCACTACCACTTTCTCATTTACCAAAGCCACACCACTTCATTCAAATCATTCAAGCAAAGGTATAAACTTCATCCTTTACAGTTTTGATCCCTGAGGGGGGCTGATAGGGCCAGGGCTGGTAATCAATATCAGTCTTGGTCCCAAAGCCAGCAAATTTACAAGCTACTGAGGATAGAAGAACCCATGCGCGAGGAACCCATTCCATCGCGCGATGCTTCTAGCTCGCGTGATAAGGTTCTCGTGGGGATGGAATTCTTGTTTTTGCCAATTTATATGGTTTCATTTTTTCCTGCCTAACAACACCTAGTATATCCCACTGTTTTGCATGTTAAAAATCAGTAGGTTAGTTCAGTTTCTTTCCTGTTCATTTTGGAATGCCCCTAGGTAGCTTCTGAATATGTCTCAGAATCCAGGCATGCAAAGCAATTCCTGGAAGTCCAGTCAGAACACTCGCGCGACGGTGTGGTTCCATTGCGCGATGGTTCAGCCATTTCCAGTGATTGCCCTAGCATGGGCAACTAGGCTCTCAGCCTCTATTTTGACACCCTCACTGTTTAAGGGTTGTATTTTGCTCCAGCTGATCTTGATTGTAATAATGTTTTACTTTCAGCACATATAAACTGCTTGGTTTGACCCTGAGTGTGCACTGGTCCTTCCAGAGCCCAGAAGGAGATAAAATTCAACCTAATGATGAGATGTCAATACTCGCACGATGGTATGAGTTTATCGCGCGATGGTTTGCTTGCATGCATAATTCCCGTGCATGCAGGTTGGCCACTGTTCGCAACAAACTTAAAACCATCGTACTGTTCTGGCATCCCGAAATCAGTATTGAATGTTATCTCATTTATTCTTTACCATTTCATGTATTCATGTCAAACATCTATCACATCTTGCAAATTGTTACAGTTTTTAATCCCCAATTAACTGTTCCCCGCCCTAATTGGCTAGAAATTGATTAATAAAATGGAATCGCAAAAACAAACATTTTCACAAATGCTTTAGTAGAGACCGATCTCCGGATTGGGCGAGAGGGGTGCCATAAAACCCTTCCCCTCTCGTAACCTGGCTCCCGAACCCAGATATGGTCATGACGGACTGGTTCCTTAACTTTTTCAAATCAAATAGCGCGGCAAGTGCTTCGAAATACGGTTCCTTGGGTGTCGGACCTTCAAACCCGAGTGGCGACTCTGTATCTTCGCGAGCGCTTGTCGTCCAGCTTCCAAAAGTGCTCCCGCGAACCGGTAGCATCTCTTCTCTCTCAAAGAGGTGGGGAGGGAACGAAATCCCTTCTTGCTGAGGAAAGAGAGAGGAAAGAGTCGGGCAAATCGCATTTGCCCACAGGGTGTCGGACCTTCAAACCCGAGTGGCGACTCTGTATTTTTGTTAGCGCTTGTCGTTTAGCTAAGAGTGCTCCCGCGAACCGCCAGCATTTTCTCTTCTCAAGGAGGGGAACGAAATCCCTTCACCGAGGAAAGAGAAAATCGGGCATCCGCATGCCCACAGTGGGCTTTAAAACTTGTCACTACTCTATGTGTGGTCATATTCAAACCCACACCAAGGGTATTAATGTGAATTCCTGAGTCTTGCACCAATTCTTACTGTTACTTCTTTGATTTCTATTTCATTGTGAATAAATCTCTTGATGCGAGTTCCATATCGGACGCAGTCGCATGATCTATGGTTGGTTGTGCATTTCAGTGAGTGTCTAAATTACTCAATTTTTCTCTAAACAACAGCAACAAGAGAAATTGAACGACGAAAGGTAATGGAAAAGCATCTCTGTATATAATCTCGAAGGGATCCATATGTCGAAGTACAAAAACAAGGCCTGCAAGCCCGATGCTCAAAAATCCTATCTACCAAGGGTAAACAGGCACCCCGCAAAAAGGAAGCACGCAGGCTCCGCCAAAAGACAAAAGCAAAAGAGGGACTTAGTCCTCATCCTCATCCTCGCCCTCCTCATCATCTTCCTTAGAGACCTCCTCCACCGCCTCAGAACTGGCAACCTCCTGAGTGCGAGTCGCCCTAGGCACAGTACTACCAGAGGTGTCCTCCAAATCAACGTTTGTCGGCTCCTCGGTCTCGTTCGAAACGGTAATAGGCTCACCCTCTGTGCCATCGGAGTGTCGCTGCCTCTTGGATGGGCGCTCCTCCCGAGAGCCAGCAGACGAAGCCTGTCACATAGGCATACGAACAGACTCCTGCGTAGCCCCCGAGCAGCTCCTCCCCTAGCCTGCAATAACATAACATGATTGCATTATCAATTATGGAGTAAGAACAGTAGGATGCAATTAAGAGATTGAGAGTTTACCAGCGACCCTCCAGAGTGAGCTAGCACAGGCGGGGAGTGGCCCATGGCATATCGCCGCACGAGCTGCTCCAGGCCCATCATGGCCGCCACCATCTCCCTCGCGCACTTCGGAGTGACTTGCCCAATACAAGGAGTGATTAGTATAAGATATTCTAAAAGTGGAAATACGAAGGTGGTCGAAACAAGTTATACCTGAGCAAGGAACTCCGAAAGTGCAACCGTAGGGCGCAGGGCGCGGGACCTCCACCAGACCAGGGACACCCTGAGAGGTCACCACGTCCACCGTCCAGGAGAGCACAGGCAAGCTAGCTCTACCCTGACCTGTCCCACCACCCTGAGGGCCCTCGCTCCCTCTACCTCTACCACCTCTCCTACCACTCCTATCGCCTCCACCGCTGGGCGCCTGCCGCTACGCCTCCCAAGCAGCACGGATCCCAAAGCCCTGCATCAGGTGCTGGGCACGGTACTCTGCGTAGTCAGCACCCACCCAGAACAACAGCTCGAGCTGAGAGTCCGGCTGCGTGAACCGCTCCACCTCTTCCAAGGTATACTCGCTCAACCTCAGCACGAGAGGAGGGAGCGGCCCAGGGACTAAGAAAGTATCCAGCCTCAGTGACTGGCGTGACACACGGTCGCCCAAGTACCACTGCCAGCCGTAAAGGGACTCCAAGAGCACTCTCCCCCTCTCCACAGTGCAGCTACGAGCCATAAATGGGACCTTAAAATGGTCCCAGATGCGCCAGTGCACCTGCAATTAGAAGCATGTGTCAGGAAAGCAGTTCAGAATACGAATAGAAAGGACTGAGACCAAGGAATCATAAAATACCTGATCAGGACGCAGCTCGTCCAGATACAACCGGTAGGCGTTCAGGTCGCCCTTCCCCTTCTTCACCCCTCTGAACTCCTTCGACCAGCGAAGGGCACGATGGAGCACCAAGTCGTCGGGGCATGACGTCATGGGAGGGTACATGTCCAGTACCTTATATGTCCAGAGCTGCAAGATTCAAAGCGTTGAGAGTTAGCATGAAATGATACAAATGCATGCATAGGAAGCTGACTAAGTTCTGAAAGCAGAGTTTTGAAGAATACCTCCCAAACTCGCTAGTAACCATTGAGGCTCTTCCCCACGCCTCGAGAAAGGGACCCCATGAAGGTGTAGCACTCCCCCAAAGCCGTGCCACCCCAATCGAAGCAGGCTATCTCTCCGATGGCCCCAAGAGTCGGCAAGAAATACAAGTGTACTCGATTGCGCCTGTTTGGGAACAGGGACGCACCAAGCACATACAGCAGAAAGCACCGGGCCATCTGCTCCTCCTACACTCTACCGACTGGAGGCTTCGTCCAAAAGTCCAGGAGCTGGGCGTATGGGGCATCCCCCTTCTCTGCCCTCAGCCTATACCTCAAGAGCTGCCTCTGTAGCTCTAGATCCCTCCCCGCCATGGCGTCATAGGGGATAAGGTCACCTCCGACCCTCAACTCGGTTATCGCCGCGAAGTCCAAGGGCGTCACTGTCATCTCACCGAAAGAGAAGTGGAACGAGTTTGTTATGTCCCACCACCTCTCGGCGAGTGCCCTCGCAACCTGACGATCGTTGCTGGCCCTTGTCAACATGCTCATAAACTCCCCGAAGCCTGCTACCCTCACCATCTCCCTTGAGGCCTCTGAGAGCCTCTCCCAAAACTGGGGCACGTCGCCCGCACCACCGTTGCACGAGATCCTTATCTCCTGTTGCAAAAGAGGCATGGTTCAACAAGCGGCATAATAATCACAAGGTTTTAAACTAGGAAGCATAGTACATTGTATTGAAATACAAATTAAATGCATACCTCGACTCGGCGCAAGGGCAAGTGCTGCTGCGGGTCCCTCAAGACTAGGGACTCGTCGTAGAAAGCTCTCTCTGGCCGGTAGGCGTCCAGAAGTGAGAGCACCAACACGTACCGGAGAGGCACGTATGACTCCTCGTTGAAAGGCCGGTCCTGCCCAAGGATCGGCGTCGCTACATCCACCGCAGTCCTCCGAGGGACCAAAGTCTCCTCCTCCTCAGCCTCTGGCCCCTCGGCTGCTCGTGTCTCAGCCTCAACTCTGAGCTCCCTCTCCCGGGACTCGAGCAAGGCCTCCGCCAACCCTGGCACCCCCCGTATGGTCTCAACTAAGTCCTCGAGGGACGCACCTTCCAAGTAGTCCCCCATCCCTATGGGCCGTGACGACCCCGCACCTACACCGCTAGCCACAAACATGGCCGGCACCTCTTGCTCCTCCGCCGGCTCCTTCTCGACAATGGGGGCCTTCCCCAAGTCAGCCCGAGGCTCCCTCATAGGAGAAGCCTCCGTCTCCTCTCCTGTAACCCTCTCCTCCGAACTACCAACAACCCTAGACTGGCCCGCGGCCACATCCTCACCACTGAGCTCCACTGCACCCGAGCTCTCCATGCCCAGGCCATAGCCGGCCAAAACCTCACCACCACTATCGCCAGCGGCAGCGGCAGCCGAGGCCGTAACCTCCTCGACCGCGGCTGCTGAAATCGAAGCCTCCAGGACCTCCCCGATCACCGCCTCGCCCTTCGGGGGAACCGGGGGCGATGTGAGCTTGATCCTCGGTGGTTGATCACCACCGGGTATACCACCATTATGATCCATAATCAATATGAGAGGGAGAAAGAGAGAGAGTGTTGAGAGAGAGAGAGAGATGATAGAGAGAGAGAGAGATGTTAGGAGAGAGAGAGAAAAAGTCGAGAGAGAAAGAGAGCGCGAGAGAGAAAGAGTTCGAACAGTGCGGCGTACTGTGTACGCCTCACCGATATATATATATATATATCCCCTCGACCCGGCTCGTCTTGAATTAAAACTGGACCGGGTTCATAGCCTATAGTGCCGCATGGCGTTTTGTCTAGCCCGCACGGCATAGTACTTCATCTTATAATACTGTGCAACTCTCTATAAGAAACGCGCAGCATTATAGGCTGTTTTGACAGTTCAGATTCTGGTAAGATTCATGTCATCAAGGACTGTGATTGTTTGATCCTACTGAAGTTCGCTTGGAAAACAAAAAGTAGACATGGATAAAAGGCGAAAAGGGCTTTCATTCCATTCATTCAAACCGGGGGAACCCTAAGATCCATTCATTACATTTGTTCAAAAAAGAAAGAAGAAAAACAAAAACAAAAGAAAAGAAAAGTCCTACTTCTTCTTCTTCTTCTATTTTTTTCTTCTTCTTCCTCAATCACTCCCCTCGCCGGAAGCATCATTCGTGACATCCTAACGGTCGTCGGAACAGTTCGGATTCCCCTCCGAGTCCTCCGTAGTGTTGTCAGATTCGCGCTCCGGCTCATACTCTGGATCGTTCTTGTCATCCAATTGGTCGAAAGCGACATCCTGAAGGTTGGAAACCGCACGGCGAAGAGTGCGAATCATGCCGACGAGCCTCGCGATTTGCACAGACAAGCGTTCGATCTCCTCTCTGTATGAGGCCATATCGGCCTCCAAGGAAACGACTTGCGCTGCCAAGTCATTGTTTGCCATAGGAATGTCTTGTTTCAAAGAGAGCGGGAGAGATGAAAGCAAGGCATTTGAGAGATTTTGGTAGTGGTGCATGGAATGAGGCATCATCACCCTTATAAAGATGCTAAAACCGTCGAAAGGGCACACCTGCATTAATGGGCACCCTTAACCGGCCGACTGTTCTCGGAAATCGAAGAGTTGCATGGGAATTTGAAATGTCGTGCGACACAATGCTTCCCCGCGCGGCGTTTCAATTTTGCATGGATAAGATCTTTTCCTCGGAAATTGTTCAAACTAGCCACCAAAATCCCTTTGGGAATCAAATATTCTAGCCGCTTGGCAAAAAGAAAAAAAAGTCTATTTAGAACAATGTGCTAGGATCTCTCGTCCCCCTAGGACTCGCTGTATTCACATTCTCTTACTACTTTTGCCCTCCGAGGGCTCGTCTCATTTCAAATTACCTCCCGAAGGTTCGTCTCGCTACTTTCGCCCTCCGAGGGCTCGCCTCGTCTCAATCAACCTCATGAAGGCACGTCTCGCTACTTTCGCCCTCCTAGGGCTCGTCTCGTCTCAATCAACCTCCTGAAGGCACGTCTCGCTAGTTTCGCCCTCCGAGGGCTCGTCTCATCTCAATCAACCTCCTGAAGGCACGTCTTGCTACTTTCGCCCTCCGAGGGCTCGTCTCGATCAACCTCCCGAATGCACGTCTCGTTATTTTTGCCCTCGGAAGGCTCGTCTCATGCACACAGTTATTTACACATTCGCAAACACCCAGCACCACCAGCACTCAATCTTCTCAAAGTTTATCGCATTGGTTTATCTCACTTGCATTGTCCCAATCGAACTACGCTGGTCTGATCCCTACAACGGGGGACGTAGGCAGTCCCACGGGCACAACCACCATCGTTATTTGCTTGCATTTTTGGATGCATTTTTGTCTCCGTTTAGAGACCTTAGAGCAATGGATTGGGATGTCTATTCTTTAAGCGTCACTCGTACCAAACAATGGTGTCCGAGTTATGTTAAAGAGGGACTACTATAGACACTCCAATCGGGACCTCGAAGAGTGCCTTAAATGTCCCAATGATGAAACAAAGGAAACAAATACCTCCGAGAGCTTGGATGTGGGACTCTCCCAAAACAAAACTCAAAAGACCAGAGCAAAACTCAAAAAGGCCAAAACAAAACTCAGAAGCCCAGAGTAAAACTCGAAAGCCTAGAGCAAACCCAAAAGCCCAAGACTGGACCCTTAGTACCGCACGGCACACCTCTACACCGTACGGCATAATAGATTTCATTGCGCCGCATGAGGTCATGAGGTCAACCGCACGGCATTTTGGATAAAGTTCTGACTGGCTCAGCTAGCTGTTGGCCATGCCCATTTTAGCCACCGTTACAAGCTAGCTCAGCCGAAAAGGGACTTCTGGCCGCCCAGAAAATACCTCCGCCATTTGAAATTCAAAATCCTTGGCATTTGCCTATAAATACAATCCTCCACTCAAGAGAAAAGGGTCTTGAATCCTCTTTCTGTCTCATCATGCTTTCATACCCACTCCTCACTCTAAAGCCTTGAGAAAGTGCTCCTAAAAACAGTCCCAAAGCTCTTTCTTCCTTAAAATCCTCCATTTTTCTCCTCATCATTGAAGTGAGTTCTCTTACTCACTTCAAGACCTCCTACTTCCTAACGACCCCGTTTATCCAACCGTACCCATCATCTCTCCTCGATCGCTTTCATCTGTGTCCATTCGTAGCCGTTTCATTCCCATCCAAGCTTAAAGATCAAGGGTATAAACTAGTTTCCTTGGGATAGGCCCTATCCATATCCTTGAGGGAACCTTGCTGTGGTCAGGATCGATCGCTTTTGGGTCAGATCTTGACTTAAAAACCATTTTTCAAAACAAAAACAAGCCTCTGTACTCGGGAAGCTACACCGCGCGGCGTCTTGATGCATCGCGCGGTGTAGCTGACTTGAGCGCACGACGTTTTATTTTACTGTTTTCTTGCTCAAACCATCTGGATCACGGCTATCCTCTGTCAGGTCTTTTATTATTAAAATATCAAGCGTAGATGCCTCTCAGAAATAGACCATATCTACAAGTAATGTGTGGTTTTAGAAAATAAAGCTTCATTGGTTGTTTGGAACGACCAGAAGCTTAAAAGCTGGTTCCTATTCATGGCTTGGAAGAATGGTACTATTTAGGGTCGCCTGATGGTCAAAACACTGTTTAACGTCAGTTTGAAACCCCGCACGTGCTATCCAAGACACCGGGCGGCGTTCTAAAACGATGCAAAAGACATGACAGTAAAGAGGATATTCCGCACGGTATTCTGTAAAACCGTGCGCGGTATTACGAAATGCCGTGAAGAAGGATATTGCAACCCAGACAGTTTCTGCTGAAAACTCCTTTCATTTTGCATCCTCTTTATCATCACTGTACAGTTAACACCACGTGCATGCCAACGTCATCTACTACCCATGTCCCTTTCCCCCTTTGCTTGCTTATTTGAGAGTTTGATTTTCCAAAAGATATTTTTAATCCCCTCTTTTGAAAGAGTTTAGTAGAGATCGGTTTTTACTGGGCGAGCGGGGTGCTTTTCAATAAAACCTTCCCCGTTCGTAACGTGGCTCCCGAACCCAAAATCTTAACGTTTTCGCCAGATCAAAAGCCTTTCTTTTCAAACCAAGCTGTCGGTTTCTCGGATCATCCATCTCAAAAATCTGGGTGGCGACTCTTGTTTGGGCCCGTGCCGGCTGGGGAGCCCACAGTTTGATTTATGAAAAATGGGCAGAATACAGACTAAATCGAAGATTGTTGGTGCCACGATGGCTAAAACACGTACTCACTCATTTTAAGTGTTACTTGGCATTCTCATACCTAGTTCTAAGGTGTTTTCTCACTCCTTTAAGTACAAAGAGCATTGTTTAAAGCTTTGAAGTCACATTTTCATCATTGGAAAGCTTATCGGCCACTTGTCTATGGTTTTCGAAAGGTAGTGCTCCAAAAGGTTTATATCAATCCAAATGTTTAAATCATTCTTTGTTTATCATCATTGGGGGATTTAAAAAGGCATCCGGGATTTCCAAATTGGGGTGTCTACAATTGCCCCTCTTTGACGATACTTGATTACCATTGTATGGTTCAAGTCGCGTCAAAGACATAGACCACCCAATTTGGTTATCTAGGAACCTTTTAAGTAAAGGTATTGAAAATACAACATATGAAAGCATGTGGCCGCGCTCTTTTGAGCTGCCTACGTAACCTTTTGTAAGGATTAGACCTCCGTAGTTCATGGGGCAAATGCGATGTATGATATGCAAACATGATACGGGTAATGTAACAAATCAATCCCATCGAGGATAACAATGTAGAAGAAATTTGCTCCAACTTATTTTTTTGTTTGGGTTGCCAACAAAGTACCACTGAATCAAGCAATTTGCGTTTTTGGTTGTCTTTTGTGGTCATGTTTGATCAGTACTTCTATACCAATCTTTTGGAAGTGTATAAAACAAATGAAGTGGTTATAAAAGGTTCTACATATGAGTATTTTTTGCAAGTGCGATAGCTAACAGGTTAATGAAAGGGGGTGATGATTTTTTGATGTTCTAAGCGTAACTTTGTACTAAAGTGTGTAGACACCCCAATCTGGGCTTTCAGATTAGTTTACTTACGGTTTTTGATTCTCCAATGATAAAACGGATCAAGACCACCCCGGGAACGAAGAGTATTTTGAGCTTTGAGTGTTTAAATAATGCTTGAACCTAAATCAATCCTAAACCACTTCAAAAGGCTAAAACCCAGCTTTCGCACGCTGTTCCCAGATCCTCGCGCGATGGTCAAACTGCCAGGTGGTGGTCAACAGTCAAAGCTTGACCGTTGACCATCGCGCGCCAGGGCGCAACCTGGCACATCCTCGTGTGACAGACTAACTCTGTCGCACGATGAACCAAACTGCCACCAAATTTTCTTGGGGAGGACAGTTGGCCACCAATGCAACTCTCAGCCATCCTCGTACTGGCTGAACTCCTCTGTTTGCAGCACCAACCTACCTCCATCTCCCCCTATATATATACCCATGGTTCTTCCATTTGAAGGGTTCAAGATTTGAAAAAGGGTTACCATTTTGTACTCTTTTAAGCTAAAGAGATACGAAGACCCTCAAGAACATAACTTGTTCTTCCTCCTCCAATCATCAAACACCTCAATCAAGCCTCAACTCAAAGCTCAAGCACTCTTTCAAGCTCAATCTAGGTATAGCTTACCTTTGTTCTGCTTTCTGTTATGATCCCTGAGGGGGGCTGGCTGGGCCAAGACTGGTAATCAATACCAGTCAGGGCAAGGTTTCAAAAACCATCAGGGCAAGAACCAGCGCGCGATAGAGCCACTCACGCGTGCAACTGTCTCAGTCCAGCACGCGCCGGTCCTCTTGGGGATTGGTTTTTGCTGTTTTGTGCATTTACTTACATATAGATCACTGCAAGCATGCTAACAACCAGTTTACTGCTTTCCTTTGTTAGAAACTGCTAGTTTGTAGTTAATTTGCATTTCTGCTGTTTGGGAGTACCCTTGGGATCATTCAGGACCTGTCCCAGAACCGAGAAATATGTAAACTGGACACTGATCAAATGGCTTAGACCAGGGCGCACCATCGCATGCCAGAGCGCATAGTGGCGCGACGGTCTGCCTCTGACCAGTGGTTAGCCTTGCACGGGTAGCTTGGCTTTAGGCCATTATTTTGTCCCTACACTGTTTATGGGGTGTTTTATTAATTTGTAGGGCTTTTAAGCTTTTAAACTGTATATCATGATGCCTGTAAACTGTGTGGTTTGTCTGGTGTGCATTGGTCTTTCCAAAGTCCAGAGGGTTTGAGAATAAGAGGTATGGGTTTGAGCTCACCGGCGCGAGCGTGTCTTGGAGTTGTGCACGCAGGAGTAAACAGCATGCACGCAGTGACTTGTTCAGTGCATGCTGGTTTCTTCCTGTGCACGTCACTCTAAAACAGGGGCTTCCCAGCTTGTTTAAACTCTCACACCAGTCTGTTCTCATCCTATACTAACTGCTCATCCATGCTATCTTTCACATCTTGCAAACATATTACAGTTTTAATCCCCGATTAACTGTTCTCCCACCCTAATTGGCTAAAAATTTATTAAACAAACAGAATCTTAAACAAATATTTTCTCAAATGCCTAAGTAGAGTCTGATCTCCGAATTGGGCAAGAGGGGTGCCATAAAACCCTTTCCTTTTCGTAACCTGGCTCCCGAACCCAAATATGGTTATGACGGACTGGTGCCTTCACTTTTTCAAATCAAAACAGCGTGGCAAATGCTACGAAATACTGTTCCTTGGGTGTCAGACCTTCAAACTTGAGTGGTGACTCTGTATTTTGCGAGCGTTTGCCTTCCCGCTCAGTGCTCCCTCGAACCAGCATTTTAAAAGGAACGGAAGCCTTTTAAAAGGCATGCTGCCCACAATGGCGACTCTGCTGGGGATCGAATCAATATTGGTCTATACTTAGAATTTAATACGCTTGAGAACAATCCCACAAAAGCCTGTCAAAATAGTGAGCTTCACGTTGCTAAAGAAAGGATTGGTGATTTAACAGGACCCCATGTCCTGCCATCCTGACTGAGGCTTTTCCGATTGTTCTCTCGTGTAGTTTCTTCTAGGTATTGATTAATATAGAGAGCCAAATTTGAAAAGGTATTAGCGAATTTGCCATTCTATTTCATTAATCAATTTTTTATCATTCTCATTTGCATCGATGTTGGGTAGCCGCATTGAAGCATTTTGGCAAGCTGGCTAACAACCTTCGACGAGGATAAGTCATTCTACCTTTTGACTGTTGCTCTGCGGTTACGCGGGCAACGGGAGGTATATCTTGGTTTTAGTCCAAGGAACCCCCTCAAACCAAAATCGGCCTTTGCATATACAAAGCATTAGAACTCTCCAAACTAGGACAGGTACCTACAAGGTAAGATCTAATTGGATCTAACCCCATATACTATCTACGTGTTATTGTTTTCCCTATCGCATGCACTGTACATACATACAGTTTTGCGTAAGAGTATGTTTAGAGCGGCTTCTAAGTTGTCTCTCTTCCGAGTTTGTCTTATGCTTATTAGGACGTTGCCATGACCCGATGAAGAGTCGTGCATCTCGATGGTGCACATTGCTAATTTTCAAAGTCCTTAGATTAGCGAGACTTTGGGAAATCACACCTTTTTAAGTCCTTGTCTAATGCCTGATCGAGGTTTCAAATAGAAAATAAGGAATAACGAGAGAATGCCGTGATGCTTATACCACCTTGGTTATCGTGCGCAGCATGTACACCGTTTATGCTATGGCACTGTGTCGCCTACACCGCCCCGATTTCAATATCACGTCATCTACACCGAGTTATTCCAAGTTCAAAGTTGAAACTTTGAGAACGGAATAGACAAAGGCTTAGTCTGCTTTCACATCTCTTAGTGTTAGTCGATTCTAGCAAAGGTACATCCTTGAAAAGAATTCTGAGGATTCTAGCATCGTTCGGACATCATGAGACAAACTCATTTTAGTTGTAGAGCCTAGGAGGACACCGACGACGATGACGTGTGCATTGCATTTCTTTTTGCAATTAACTGCTGCTGCAGAAACGTCATTGAGCTTTCAATTACTTTACAATCTAGTTTGGAACCATTGCACCGAACAAGAGAGTACCGAAAGGAAGGGCCAAACCTACTTGGGAACATCTTCAAAATCCGGTTCAAAGGCTTGTCAAGCTAGATTCCTTGTTAGTCGCAATGGAGGGTCCTCCAGGTTCGCTGTTGGCCGCCCTACAGTCGGGTTCGCCATCGATATTGCAAAATGCCACGCCGCCGGCTTCCCCATTGCCAACTTCTTCTTTAAGCTCCTCAGAAAAAACCTGTGATGACAGATAAGCCGCTCACTCTGGAAACCATGCTCATGAACCTCCAGAATGGTATCACTGCTATACAACAGAGGGCCACTCAGACTGATGCCTCCATCCCCTGTCTAAATGACTTTATCAACACTCGTCTTCCTCCAGTGCTGGAAGAGGAAGGCGAGGACGATGAGGATGTTCATGTCACCCCCGTCTTTGTCGAGGATCCAAACCATGCAGGGCATCTCATTGTTCAGCCCACACATAGAGAGCCTCATGTGCTTGTTCCAAATCCAAATCTCGCTGTGGTTAGGCCTATTCAAAACCCTGACATAGCTACTCTCATGGCCAAGATGGCTAGGCTGGAAGAAGTTGTTTCAAAATCCAAAAAAATTAGTGCAGGGGGAATTGACCTGGATCGCATCTGTTTGTATCCTAATATTAGGCTTCCTGACAAATTCAAGATGCCTGACTTGGTTAAGTTCGATGGGAGCGGTGATCCCAAGACTCACCTCTATGGCTACCATGTTGCCATGAAGCTGCTAGGGGTGGAAAGTGAGGCCATGTCTCAGCTTTTCCCCCAAACTCTCTCTGGGCCTGCCTTCCATTGGTTTTTGTCGTTCGACATCTCTAAAAAAATAACTTGGGAGGATATTGGGGCTGCCTTTTGTTGTATAATACAACTACAACTCTCAGCTCAAGATGACTATTCGGGAGTTAGAATCCACCAAAATAGAAGCAAAGGAGTCCTTTGCTGATTTTGTTAAGAGGTGGAGAGCCAAAGCCACATTAATGACTGATCGCCCAAGCGAAAGGGATCAACTCTGCATCATCTCCCACAATCTTCAGCCTGACTTTGCCAAGCACCTCATGTTGGTTCAAGCATCTGCAAATTTTGAGACATTCTTTGAGTCTGGTTTGGCCATTGAGGATGCACTGTAGAGTGGAATTCTGCCTAGGGGAGAGTCCTCCTCACAAAAAGCGAAGCCATGACCCTATTCTGGAAATAGTAGTGCACTATTTGAAAACAACAACTACTCCAATACAGCTATACGTGGGAGCGATGCTCCGGCTTTCAACTCCAATCGCACTACCGATGTCAATCAAATTCAAAACGCCCAAAGCTACAAGGCCCAAACCCAACCTCGGAGCTTCTCTGTCTTCGAGGCACCTCTGTCTGCAGTGATGGAGAAACTTGTCAAGTCTGGGCATCTCAAACCTTTGACCCCAACTTCCCCACCTCTTCTGTGCCTTCCACGAAATGCATGGCCATCCCACTGACTCATGCTATCATCTTCGACATGAGATTCAAGATCTCATTGACAATGGCATGGTTCAAGTGCCACCAAAGCCCAACGTCATTTCCAACTCTTTGCCTCAACACAACTTTGACCCTCTGGTTGGTCAAATATCTATCATCTCCACTCAAATCAACCCTAGCTCCATCATATTCAACCCTAGCCACTATATCGTCCCATAAAGCCAACCCAAACCAATCGTATCCATCTCGTCTGAACCGAAGATTATCATGCTGGCTGTAGGCTGGGTAATTGAGGTCTTCATAGCCGACACCTGGATTGACAGTAAGACGAAGCTTACAAAGGAGCTTACTGACGGGCTGAGGTCTATTGTTCATGGGAGCACCGAGTAGGTTTGGTCAAAGAAGCAGAGAATGCCGAAGTGCTGTTGGTTAGGCCTGACGTCCTCTAAATCCTACCCATCTTTTGTGGAAGCTATGGGTAGCGTTTAAAGTTGCATTTTCAAACTGCGTCTTATTTGCATTGGCATTTTGTCTGAGTCTGACACAGAGTCTTTTGAGTCGTCTAAGTCTAGCTTTGCGTCAGAGTTTGTGCCTCTTAGCCCTCCATGTCGTAGCTTCTATTTTCTATTCGAGTCTTTTGTTGTGCTTGGCAACCCCAAGGGGCTTTCTTTATGATATGCATTATCTTGCTTTTTAGTACTTCACTGACTTTTGAATAAACTGTGTCGACGCTGACGACGAAGGGATGGATTTCAATGGGATCAACCCCAAGGAAATGTGTTCCCTCGCCGAAAGGAAGACGAAAGGCATGCTCAGCCTATTAATTGAAATAGTAGTTTTCAAATAAAGTTGAAAGATGAAGTAGACCCCCAAACTGGTTCAGTGCTGTTCCCAGAGGAGCTTTGCGCCTGGTCAGACAGTCTTGAAGAGTTAATCGACATCTTGGCATGGTCTCTCAAAAGACATGCCTAACGTTGACCCTGAGATAAAGGAACATCAAATCCCCCTGCTACCTGATGCCAAACCATGTAAAGCAAAGCTCAGAAGGTCCAGCGCCTCATACCATGTTCAAGTTTGCAAGAACAGCGTTCCGCCAAGCACAAGTTAGAATTTCCCTTTATCCTTGGGATCTTCCTGGATGAATACCTTGAGATAGCCCCAAGAGATTAAATCGTCAAGGTGCCTCTTATACATTTCACAATCTTCAATCATGTGACCCCAATCTTTATGGAAGCTATAGTGCTGATTCGTGGCATGTTTTGCATCTTTATCTCCACCTAGATTTGGGGGCCATTTGATGTACGGCTGATTGATTCTTTATATGATAAAGAATCCTATAGATGGGTTCCTTCCACACCGTAGTGATAGAAAAGAAAGACTTTGGGTCAGGAACTTGTTTATCTTTATACGGCTCTTTCTTTGCCTGCCCGTACTCTTTCCTCTCGTTGTAGGACTTGGGTTCTAGCTTATCCACCTTTTTAACCGGCGCATTCGACTGTTCGGCCCCGATCTTGCCGTCCTCTCGGAGTGTGTCATCCTCTGTCTTGGCATGTTGCTCTATTCGTTCCATCAATTTAGCCAACGTTGCTACCGGATGCATATTTAATGAACGGCGTAGCTCTCCCCGAACAGGCAAGCCAGTTTTGAAGGTAGCAATCGCATATTTTTCATTTCAACTTTCAATCTCGTTGAAAGATTCCCAGTACTTCTTGGCATAGTCCCTGATCGGCTCACTTTCTGCCTGTTTCATTGTGGAAAGACTTTCAAATGAATTTGGGGCTCTCCTGCTTGTCAAGAACCGAACAGTGAATTCTTTGGCCAATTGCCTCCATCCTCGGATGGAGCTTGGGCCCAGTTTATGGAACCAAGATAGGGCCACCTTCCCAAACTTGAAGGGAACATTTTACACATGATGGCATCATCTCCATCGTGCATGAACATGGCCTGCTGATAGTGCTGTATGTGAGCTACGGGGTTCTCGTAAAGTATGAACGTACCATGCTTGACTTTGCTCAGCAACCTAGCCTCTTGTGGCCTCTTTGCAAAGGGGGAAGCTGCTATATTACTTAGGGCCTTTCGTGCTGCTTCTCGTGCAGTCACTGTCCCGTCTTCGTGTTTCTTGGTTTTGTGAGCCACATTTTTGGCCCAATCGGTATTAGGTCTCTCGCACCTGTCCCTATGGTGTTTCCTAGTCCTTTCTCCCTCAGGGGTGGAGCTTCGGCTTTTGCTCCTTCCTCTTCGCGAAGTAGCCCTCCACCTGATTGGACTTCGGTTTGAGTTTTCACTTTTCCTTTTTTGTGACGAAGCCCTCCTCCGTCGTGGAGTAGGACTCCAGCTTTTGCTTCTTTTTGTTCGTGAAGGAGCCTTCTCATAGTCCACTATGGCATACCTATCTCCCCTGGAATTTCTTCGTGATGCTCTTGAATTCGTTCTATCTCGCAGATTTCGTGCTCTCGTCTCTTGATCAATCGAGCAAACTCCTCGATTTCCTTCCTCTTTTTATTGAGGACATCCTCACTGTTGTGTATACTCCTTGAATGCGCAACTGACTCCTCTCTTCGGTGGGACTTGCTCCTTCTCGTGGAGCCGGACGCCGTCCTGCCCCCTTTGTCTTTGGAGTTATCTGGGAAAATCAGAGGGTCATCTCTGCTTGTCATTTTCCTGCCATGTTTACCAGTGAGCATTTTCGGAGTGCTTGGTGGGGACTTGTCTCCTCCCCCACCTAACTGGTCCTTCGGATTAAATGGCGTGGTTGGATCTTTTTCCATCGTGGTAGTTTTTCAGGGAACTCTATCGTTTCCCACAGCCGTCGCCAATTGTAGGGGGATGAAAACAATTGTTGCTAAGAGCAGCACTAATTGACAACAGCTACTCGTGCCTCTTCACCAGAACCCTAGTTCATCCTCGAAACCCTAATCTGCAAAACAAACAAGGGGTGAGCGCACCTTTGCTCCTCGTAGCAAAGGCCCTCCGATGCCAAAGTTAGTATCACGTACTAGCAAATAAACCCTAATTATCAGTAGGAGAACAATATTAATGTAATGTATTGCATACTTTTTACTTCTAGGTTTGCTTTGTATTTATAAATTTACAAATGCTTGCTACCCAATTATCCCTGTTGCCCTAGGATTCCTAACTCGTATAGGAAACCTAGGATCACTTGGATTCTTGTTCCCTTATCAATTTATTGAAAGAGTCTTTTTAGGGCTCTTTTCCATAACTGGCCTAACATCCCATTTACATTGGGAGTCTTTCCTAGATCCTACATACACAGGATCTTATTCGTTACGGAATAGCATCGCTCTGGAACCTTCTAGAGCGTTCCTGCCACCTTAGCATTTAAGGCTGCTTCCTTAATAGCTTTTGCCCTGTTCGGACATCTCATTGCCGAACAGTCCATTTGGACCAATGACCTTACACGTCACTGGTCTAATGACTTCTCATGTTATTTGTGCCTAAAGCGACGAACAGACTGCCAGGACCAATGACTCCTCATGCCATTGGTCCACATCGCCGTTCACCGCTTTACCTAGCGGTACGCCCTGTCGCATTTACTACGTGTTTCTTTATACCATTTGTTCGGCCGCTAATTGTAGCTGTTCGGGAATACCTCCCTACATGTGCACTTTACGGGGTGGTACATTCACATAATGAAAAAGATCTGCAAACGCAGAAGGAATGAGTCTTAATAGTATATGTATATAATGCACCAACTACTATGTTTTTTGAATAGAATCGTTCTAGACAGTAATGTTAAAAACCTATTAAGGATCGAATACAACCAACGATCATACTCAAACAAATGATGCTCACAAAGTAACAACCAACGATCATGCTATTTGTGCGAAGCACGTGTGACTGCGTCGTTTCGTGTCAAAAATAAATTTATAAAAGTTTGGAGTTAACTACTACTCTGTAGAATAGTGGTCAAGACCGAATGTCGATCCGCAGAGACAGATTGGCTAAGTTACTTAAAATTCGATTAACTTTCAGATTAATTCGAAAGGGAAAATATTGAGTTGTTTGAGGTTACAAATGAAATTTTTGATGCTATTCGTGCCAAACTCAGTTCTTGGAGTATGGTGACGTTCCATGCCCAAAATAGGAGGTTGTGTGAGAATTGGCTTCTTGATTCTCAAATTTTTGGGATAAATAATTGTAGATAGAGAGCTTTTGTTTTTTTCTTTGGTTTTGGTGTATAGTTGGGCCAGGGGTATGCCCCTGTGAGATTTTGTAGCTTCTTGCGCAGTTTTTGGTGAAATAAATTTACTTGCCAAAAAAAAAATTTAATTAAGAAAGCAACTAATTAATTGATTTGAAAACTGAAGGGTAAAAGATCTAGGGTTTCGAATCTACCCCGACTGCGTAGCAATGATATGAATAGGCTAGATTTAAAAGTCGAATCATTAAAGACTATCGTCAAAGCTTGCAATCTCTTCCGATAATCGTCAAGAAGAGAATTGAGTTGTTAAAAGGCATAGACTATCCCATAGCACAGATCGTCTCACTAGTCCGGTATGGTAGCCTAACGGCACGATCTGTCTTACGAGCATAATCTATCTCAGAACTCCAACTACAATCAAAGAATACCATTGTTTAACTCCGTGTTTGAAAACCGTGAATATAAATACGGAACAGATTGAAAGTATTAAAATCATTCTATAAAACTGAAACGAGTTCGATCTAGTTAAACAATCGATCCGAATATCAAAACCTAAACCTATACATATACAAATTGTTGGACACGGTGCTTCATCTTCTCCCTAGGTGAGGGTTTAACCGGCCATGAAAGCCGAAGTCCTTTGTTAGTCCTTTGTTCGCAGCCCCGTTCCGTCCTCCGTTCTCTGTTATGTGTCAAGGCCCGCCCCCCCAAGCCAACCCTACTGCCCCTTATATATTGTAACATGTGCCGACATTACGGAAGGCTGGCCCAACTTTCCCCGCAATTCACTTGTTAATCCTTTACCCTTCTTTTCAATACCAGTCAAGACCAATGTTAATGAGCCCAATCCCCTCTCCGAAAATCATTAACCAGGTGTGCAACCCATAGGCTCAGGAATAATTCTTGATTAACCCTTTTACAATACAATACTGCTCCGGCCCACGACATAAATTGTATTGTTTCATAGCATAACAATTCCATAAGACCTTTCAATTTCCATAGTTTCTCACCCATTGATCTCCAAGGCCTACAAACACAATAAAACACTAAAATATATAAAGTAACAATATAAACGGACTGACAAAGCATAGATTAGGCGGATTAAATGGGTGCTTTTTGGCACCTATCACACCCCTCAACTTACACTTTTCTAGTCCTCGAGCAAAGCAAAGAATAAAAGCAACTAGTGAAATAGATTTAAAATGGATAATTCTTTTAAACCCCCAGGCGGCCGCAGTAGGACGAGTGAAGTCTCGTGAGGATTTTCAGCAGTGATCATTCACAAAACACCGTGAATCTTCTTACACCGCATAACAAACCACAACTAAGTAAATTGAATAGACAAAAACTACGTACTACTTAAAACAAAAGAGCAGAAGTTTAACAAAATAGCCCACAAACAGTCATAATAAGAACAAATATCCAGTTCCCTAAGAGAACCGTTCATGACTTTCAGCTGCTCCTTCCAAGCAAGGAGTTTGGCTACCGTAGCAGAGGTTTGATGTTAGTTTCAAACTTTTTCAGCTTCTCGTCATCAACTTCAGCCATCGTCTCCGCCACTGACGCGATTTCCTCCATCCCCGGCGGGAATAAAGGGCTGTACCATTCCACCTTTGGCGGCGCACAATTCATTAAGGACACAAACTTTCTCCACCACCTCGGCAACTTCAACCTTCGATCGATCAACGTTATACAACTTCGCTTGGCGCATTAGATAATTCACAACACAAACGGTTCTCCCCAAATCATCTTTGCACTTCAAATCTGCAAAGGTTGTGGGCCAGAACATCAGAACCATACGCAATAATGAAGTCTCTGGATCATCGACAATATTAGTAGCAAATAACTTTGAAGGATCCAGAGTCATCGTCACTGACGGCGGATTTTGCAAATGGGGTTGAAGAAAAGTAAAGAGAGAATAAAAGGGAAAAAATGATAAAGCTCACTACCTAAGTTAGCGATCGAACCAACGGGATAAGATATCACCACCCGAGGGTTTAACGAGGGATACAAGGCTGGGGACCGCTCACCACTCTAAGGAATCTACCTAAGAGATACAGAAACGAAGTAAGAAGATAAGCTTCTCACTAGCCAAAGGCTATATTTTAATTCAACAAGCAACTTAGGATTTCATTCATAGCAACACAACTTATAGACAACAGGACTTGACTATAGACTAATAGAAAAATGTGTTTGACTCTTGAAACTTAAAAAAACACTTAGAAACTTTAAAAGGAGTTAATAGATTCTAAAGAAGCTCAAAAGACAACTTGCTGGTAGAACTTGATTTACTTTGGAACTCAATTTTTGGGAACTCCAGTGTCAAGGTCCCCTAGTTGAAAAAGACTCGTCCTCGAGTCTTCGGCATGCTCTTCAAAATTTCCCCTCTTCTTCATTGCAAATGTTTTCTCCTTAATCGCAAAAATCTCTCTCGCTTCATATTCTCAACTTTTGAAAATAATTTTATAGGTTCCCCGTTCACCTTCAACTCGTAAATATTCTCACGACCACGATAATAAACATTTCGATCCCATTGCCATGGTCGGCCTAACAAAACATGACACGAGTCCATTCGCATCACATCGCACCAAATCTTGTCCTCATATTGGTGTCCAATGGAGAATTCGACTAAACATTGATTAGTCACCAATGTTCTTGCCTCATGATTCACCCAAAGTACATGATAAGGATTAGCAAGATCTTCAGTTGAGAGATTAAAAAATGAAACCAGATTTGCGGACACATAACTACCTCCACTTCCCGAGTCCATGACAAAACTACATTCGGTTCCTCGAATGACTCCGTAAGTCTCAAAAATTTTGGTTCGCTGTTTTAGGACCGATTCATCAAGCCAATCCCAATCATCAACCTTTCGTTTCTTCGAGTTCACAGTTAGGCTTGATATGTGAAGTTGGGGGGAGTTGCGAGTAGTTAACAATTTTAGTTCTTCCGAATCATCATCCTCTTCTGGATATTCATCATAGATGGGAGGTTTAGACCAATCAATTTCAGTCTCCATATTTGCCGCCATCAAAATTTTGGAACACTCCTCATGGTCGAATTTCTTTCCAGCTTCATCTCCATCATGGACTGTGCTCAAACTTCGACTCCCTCATCCGCATAAGTAATTTCATTATCCAGTTCCGTTTGCCCATCCCTCGAATCATGTTCATCATTTTCTTCAACCAAAGTAATAATCTTGCGGTTTGGACAATCGGAAGCCATGTGGCCGTACCTAGGGCTGCAAACGAACCGAGCCGCTCGCGAGCGGCTCGTGACTCGGCTCGCTAACGGCTCGTTCGAGCTCGGTTCATCAAGTAAACGAACGAGTTCGAGCCACCATTTTCAGCTCGTTTCATAAACGAGCCGAGCTCGAGCCACTTGATGCTCGGCTCGTTGAGCTCGCGAGCTGCCATATACAGTACATACATATACCAAACGAGCCATTCAAGCCAAGCTCGAGCTTACATATACATATATATATATACATACATATACCAATACCCATACATGTACCGAACGAGTCATTCGAGCCGAGCCGAGCCGAGCTCGAGCTTTTGAATATATATTCGAGCCGAGTTCGAGCTCACATATTTCAGCTCGATTCGAGCTCGAGCTGGGGAAAACTAAGGCGAGCCGAGCTCGAGCAAGGCAAAACTCGGCTCGACTTGGCTCGTTTGCAGCCCTAGCCGTACCCTTGGCACTTGAAACACTTGTGGGAGTTGGTATGAGATGAACTTGGATGGCTGCTTTCAGTTGTTTTCTCACCTCTAGGAGTTGGCTTCAATGCTTGAACTGGTTTGGATTCCAAGCCACTCCCTTCGTTGGAAATTACATCCTTAAGCAAGGGTTGTTGATTCTTGCCACGACCATCTTTTCCTTGCCTCTCCACCTTGATTGCTAGTTTGGCATCATTATATGTCCAATAGGGCTGCAATTGAACGACATTTAACAATTTCAGTCCTAAACCCTCCAAGATAGCGAGCTATAATTTGCTCCTCCTGTTCGACGATGTCACATTTGATCATGAGATGTTCAAACGCCATTGTATACTCTTCTACAGACAAATCATGTTGCTGGAAGTTGTGAAGCTTAAGAAAAATATCTTGTCGGTAGTTTTCTGGCAAAAACTTTCTCTTAAGTTCCTTTTTCATCTTTTCCCATGTCACAATTCGCTTTCTTCCCTCACGAGCTTGCTACCTCTTTAAATTCTCCCACCATAACGAAGCATATTTTTTTTACTTAATAGCTACAAGTTTTACCTTTTGGTGATCCGACACATCTTTGTACTCAAAAATTCGCTCCATAGTATGAAGCCAATCGAGGAATTCATCCTGCTGCATTCTCCCTTCGAACTCCGGCATATCTACTTTCACATTTAAACTCTCACGCTGGAGTTCATAATTCTTAAATGGACAGTGATGAGAAAATTTTTCTTCACTGGATGAGGATTGATCAGGAGCATGATAGAATGGGTTAAAATCTTTCCCACCATCCTCAGAACACTCTCCCTCGAAGTCTTGGTGTGAACTCTCATGTTCAACCGGCTGTTTTTGCTGAAGTTGCTGCACCTGTTTTCTTAATTCGTCTGTTTCGATGTCGCGGAGATCTATTTCATGAACTGGAGTACTCTTTCCCATCTTAGCGTGACATCTACCACCACCCATGAAAATCAAAGCTCCGATACCAAACTGACGGCGGATTTTGCAAATGGGGTTGAAGAAAAGTAAAGAGAGAATAAAAGGGAAAAAAGGATAAAGCTCACCACCGAAGTTAGGGAACCAACGGGATAAGATATCACCACCCGAGGGTTTAACGAGGGATACAGGGCTGGGTGATGGCGGATTTTGCAAATGGGGTTGAAGAAGAGTAAAGAGAGAATAAAAGGGAAAAAAAGGATAAAGCTCACCACCTAAGTTAGGGAACCAACGGGATAAGATATCACCACCTGAGGGTTTAACGAGGGATACAAGGTTGGGGACCGCTCACCACTCTAAGGAATCCACCTAAGAGATCGGTACATAAACGAAATAAGAAGATAAACTTCTCACTAGCCAAAGGCTATATTTTAATTCAACACACAACTTAGGATTTCATTCATAGCAACACAATTTATAGATAACTTGGAACAACCCTCCAAGAATAGGAAAAGACACTTAACATTTTCAAGACACAATTTAAAGGACTTGACCATATAGACTAATAGAAAAATGTGTTTGACTCTTGAAACTTAAAAAAACATTTAAAAACTTTAAAAGGAGTTAACAGATTCTAAAGAAGCTCAAAAGACAACTTGCTGGCAGAATTTGATTTACTTTGGAACTCAATTTTCGGGAACTCCGGTGTCAGTCACACCCTCCTTGCGAGTCAGTTTCGCACTCCCATTGATAAATTGCACAGACCAACCATTATCTTGGTCCAAAACTGGATCTCTAGAAAACTACAAACAAGAGATCAACGTCAAAATATGTTAGAAAAACAAGCGAGAGTACAAAATAGCAATGAAGGACCACCTAAAGGATGCCAGCATGAGGAGTTTCAGTCCTAGAACCGCCAACCATGGCCTGACTGACTTCAATTGGGACTTGTCCATCAAAGGAATGAATGAGTACTTACTATTAGTTTTGCTAAATTTCTTAAAGGGTTCCATCCTAAAACTAATTGGCAAGCTAAATTTCTAGAATTTATTAACCAAGCTTAGATAGCTTAGAGGAGCCATGTGGATTATGTCTAATACTCCCTCTCATGTGTAGCCCGGATGCACGTAGAGGTACGAATTGAGGAGACCAGGAGATTTGCTCGAGCACCAGAGACTCGACTATATGAGATGAGGCCACCAAAAATCTAGCTCTAATACCATGTTAAAATTTCTTGGAGAGTTCTAACCTAAAACCAATTGATAATAGGTGAGATAGCTTATAGATTTTATTAAACAAGCTTGAGTGACTTAAATGAGCCTTGTGGATAAATTCTAACAGAGCAAATCTTCAGATCTCCTCAATTCGTACATCTACATGCATCCAGGCTGCACGTGAGGGGGAGTTTTAGACTTTGCTCATATGGCTCATCTAAGCCACCTAAGCTTGGTTAATAAACTCTAGAGGCTACTCTACTTATAGCAAATTGATTTTATGTTGGAAAATCCCAAAATATTTAACATGTTCATTTTAGAAGGACATTAGAATATTATGTTACCAAGTTTCTAGGTTTTCTAATTATGTTTTCTGTTAAGACAGTTTGTTATTTATATTTTCTAATTAGTCTGGTTTCTATGAGTGGAGTGGAGTAGAGTGCATTTGGTACCTCCCTTATACTTCCATGCATATGAATAGGGTTCGATCCCCGTAAGCACCCATTTCCCTGCCCAAGTCCCCTAGGATATATAGAGTAGATTAAGCATAACGAATAACAAAAAAAAAAAAAGTCTGGTTTCCTTGTTATGCGTATTTCTTTTATTGGTTAGTTTCTTAATCACCAAATCTTGTAGCTTATATAAAAGCATGTTATGGTTATGATTTGTACACAATCAATAATACGTCATTTTGCTTTTCTTCACAAGTTCCTTGGTTTGGATGATTATGAACTGTTGATAAATTTAAATTAGGTTGAACGATGTTCTTAGTTGTTGATAATCTGGTTAGATAACAGTGTTGTCAACAAAAAAGCAGTCTTTAATAAATAAAAAAAAATTCTTTTTTGATGAATCTGCTAATGTGACATTATTATCGTAATGATCAAATTATTGAGGACCCTAAGTCTGGCATTACTAATCGCTCCCATGCTAATATTTTTTCGCATCTTGCATTTGTCTCTGAAATCAAGCAGAAAAAGATGAGTCATGGATGCTAGCTAGCGATTTATTTGCAAGTTATTAGCCTTTGCGTGTCACACAAAACAAAGACAGGGAGAGAAGAATTGCAGAAGCAAAGAGAGAGTTAATAAAATTTCTTTCCTAACAGGGAAAAAATTTCTACCACACCCATAAGGCCAGAACAACCTCAGACGATCAAACCCAACTATAGAGACGTCAAATTTATATTGTTTGACTTTGTGGCTCACATTGCTAGCCTACATCTCCCAAACTGCCACCAGTGTTTTTTAGTTTTTTTAAGGAGGGTAAACAAAATTAAATTCTCTTTCCCGACTCCCAAGTTCCGCCTCACGAAAGAATCAATTACTCTCACGAATTATTATTCAATTTAAAAAATGTATCCAAATCTTGGCGCAATGTCGACTAGCAAACATTTCAGAACAATGTCGAGGGTGTGTAACTTCCCCATGCATACATCACCTGTATATAATAAAACCCACTATCTATAGTACAAAACAGAATAGCTAGCGAAGCGAACCAAATGGTACCTCAAGAGGAGGGTCAACCCCGCCAGAGCCATCTCGTGGTTGAAATTTGACTTTGTAGTTGACAACTTCAGTCGAAACTTGGTGTTGATCAATTGTTACGGTTTTAAAACTAGGATTAAAAAATTTTTCTCCAGGTAACAGAAAATCTCCTTTGGGCGACCTCAGAACCCTTTTGCCACAGAAAATCATCAGTAAAGGAAGCAGCCCTCCACTGCCGTCATACATTTTCGGTTTGATCTCGGTGCGGCCATCAGCTTCCACGGTCTTGGGCGGAATTAGTCCGCGAAGCTCAACGATATCTATAACTTCATTCGTTTTGTTCTCCAGCATGATAGTGTGACGATTACCCATAACTCCAATTGCAGGGTGGGTATTTGAGGGGCGGGTATGGTGGTGCGAGGGGGGTGGTGAGTGCATTTTTCATCGAAGGAGTGATTATTTATAGATCGTTCATGGCTACTTTTGTGGCATGCCATATTCCATCGAACGAGTGGATCTGGTACCATATTCTCCTTCTTTTCTTCCCTGCTATAATGCTTGCCTTCTTTTCTTCCCTGCTATAATTCTTGCCTTCTGCTATAATGCTTGCCTTCTTTTCTTCCTTCTTTTCTTCCCTGCTATAATGCTTGCTTTCTTTTCTTCCCTGCTGTAATGCTTGCCTTCTTTTCTTCCCTGCTATAATGCTGTTACAATAACTTGCGGGGTGGGTATCGTGAGTGCAGTGGGGTTGGAGAATTTTTCATCGAAGGAGTGATTATTTATCGAGCGTTCATGGCTACTTTTGTGGCGTGCCATATTCCTTCGCCAATTTTCCCTGACAAATTATTATTCAATTTGAAAAATGTTGGAACTTAGTGTGTATTTCCAAAACAATGTGCTTTTCTCTAGTCCCACATTGGCTAGACACAAGACTTCTCTCTACTTTAAATGAGTTTACACACAAATGAGTTTGTGAACAAGGAACCAAAGAGAGGTTTCGCGCGTTCAGGAAAATGGGCGGCAATTTGGAAAACTGATTCGGAAACTAGTTAACCAGGTGCGCGTCACGAGTTATACACGCAGGGGGGGTGCAAATCCGGGATTTAAGCCTCGCGCACGTACTAGTAAGGCCCACGTTTTTGCTGAAATTGTTTTTGAAACACGTTTTTTATTGTTACAGGATTTTCAGTCAATCAAATCTTTTTCAAAATAGGAAACTGAAAATTCTTACTGATTAATCAAAGCAATTTGATTAAGAAAAACGTGTGCTAAATTAAAGCAATGTGATTTGATTTGATTTTAGCTGATTAAGGGAAAACGTTTTAAAAAATGTGTGCTGAATGAAATTAATCCGATTTGATTTGATTTTTTGTTTCCAAAAATCAAGTCCAGCCCTCACCTATAAAAACTGCATTTCGGAATTGGTTTTAAACACAGAAAACAATCATCTCTCTTCCTCACTAAAACCTTTTCTGTTGAGTTCGAGCAATAGGTAGAATTGTGTTTCGTTTTCGGTTTTCTTCTGTGCAAAGAAGGCCGAGCAGAGGTGGTGAATTCTGGGCTGTTTTATCCTGGGGACGGTGAGGCATTTACGAACTGCTTGCACAATCTGGGCAGAGCCGCGAAACGTCTTAAAGAAAGCGACCTAGTCCGCGACTCAACCCAGACAGCGTTCTTCAATTTGGTACTTTGAATTTCAATTGCAGAATCTCGAGGTAATCCGTTCTCGTTTTTCAACAGTTAATCCAACAAAAAATGTATCCAAATCTTGACGCAACGTCAACTAACAAACATTTCAGAACAATGTCGAGGGTAACTTCCCCATGCATACATCACATGTATATAATAAAACCAATTTCAGAACAATGTTGAGGGTGTGTTGACGAGCTTTCACGGTGATCGCACTGATGAAATTGTTCTCGTCTATGATTATTCCACGAAACTCCCTGATCTCCATAACTTCGTCTGTGTTGTTGATTAGCGTGGTAGTATTCTTATTACTATTGTTCTTATCACCCATGATCAGGTGACTAATCGCATGCATAACTCCAATTCCACATGCCAAGATTGGAGGTTTTTTTTTTTCATACGATGTAAAATTAACATTTGAGAAATTTCAAATTCATATTATTTGGAACTGTGAAAGATCCATTATCCAACAGGCATGGACCTTGGCCATGGTTGTTTGTGTGCGTGTGCTTCTAGAAAACTCACAACTTTGCAAATTTCGAACTTCAAATCATTGTGCATTATAACCCTCAGTAATTTTCTATAATTTGCTTCCAAACTATGGATTATTCTACATTACAACTGCTTCCAATTATAAGTCTACTACATATGTATTCCTTACATTTCCACACAACAATAGTAATAAAAAAAAAAAAAAAGAAGTAGTGATAACGCCCAAACTATTTCTGTTGGTGCCAAAATTTCAATGCATAAAAGACTTGTATACTGGATATGGTACAAGCCTTTTATGCATTGGAGTTTTGACACCAACAAAAACAGTTTTGGCATTATCATTTCTCGAAAAAAAAAACCTGCAACATTAAAATGATGGGCACAATGGTCCACCTAATCCAATGTAAAAACTCTAGAATGCTCAATTTCAGTACTGAAAAATTCTCTAACGGGGCATCGATCGTAATGGTATTAACATGTAAAGTTCTTAGAAAAATTCTAACGGATCCCGCTTGTCTTTCAAAACTGGAAAACTCAATGGAAATTAACTCTCAATATCCACTACTGCTAGCCCACCATATTCGTTCTTCTTGGCAATCATCTCCCACGTCTTTACATGTATTGACAGCAAAAGGATGAGATAATCAGTAGTGTTGTAAAAGGTGGTAGTGGAGTGGGAAGATGGAATCTGCTATTCCGAAGAACTCTGCGTAATTGGTAAAATCTAGAACTGGAGGATTTACAACAAAGACTCCAAGTAGTGACCTTGGATCAGTCCAAACGCAATCAGTTGAAGTGGAGCTGGCCGGGCACCTCATGGTTGTTTCTCGGTGAAATCAGTGTATAACAAATGTGAACAGTTTAGAAATGCAAGAAATCTAGTTTTCGAAACAATTTGGAAAAATCTCAACCCTCCTAAGGTGGAGATTTTTGCGTGGATAGCCCTTCAGGATAGAGTTTGCTACTAGATCTGTCCTACAAAGTAGAAACTTGATCCTGGAAGGCAATTCAGTGCTCTACCCGATGCGTTCTCTTCATTTGGAAATGCCCCAACATCTCTTCTTACACTGTCAATTCTCTCATGGGATGTTTGGTCTTTGATTCTGGATTGGTGGCATGTCAATTGGGTGTGTCCTAAATCTCTGGTAGATCTTTTTACTTGGTGGTTTGATAATAGATTCAAAAACTTGGAGAAACATTTGTGGGAAGCGACTTTCTTTTCTACAATTTGGTCCTTATAGTTGGTGAGGAATAACTATGTGTTCAATAACGCTTCGACATGGGTAAGGCAAGTAGGCAAGCTTATCAAAACCAGAGTCGCAATGTAGAATAAAGTGAAGTTCGATAATAAGGTATACACTGTGGAGGAGTTTAAGGGCTTCCTGGATGGAATCAGAAAAGTGAATTTGTAATGTGTTTTTAGGGAGTGGATCCATCCAACTCTCTGTTGAATGTTCATTTTTCAGTTTTAATTTTATCCCATTTCTTTTATTTGTCTGAACTTATAAGCGTTTATTTGCTTTCGGTGTTCCCCTCAATATAACCCTTTTGAGTTTTATGAAAGTTTCATTTGCCCAAAAAAAAAAAATTTTCCACTACTGATATGAGATTACCTAAACAAAATGCAAACTTGTCGTAATCTAACATTGTCATGTTGTGCTCTTAAAAGGGTGTTTTCTTTCGTCGGCCACAGTCCTACATTGTGATAATCGTAGTGCTATATATTCAGATTGCTATGATGTTGTAGACACCCCAATCCGATTTCCCAATTGTTTTACTTCTTCTTAGTTTCTTGTTCCCCCGATGATGAATCAGGTCAAAAACAAACTTGAGAGAATGGAATGGCTTGAGCTAGGTGTGTGTGGAACCCATCCTTAACCCCAAAACCTTTCAACCCAAACCTTGACTAAAGGTTTGACCATCGCGCGACCCACTGGGTCTCTCGCATGATGCTCTTCTTGCCAGGTGGTGGTCAAAGTCAAACTTTGACTGTTTGACTGTCGCGGGGAAGCTAGAACCCTCGCGCGATGGTCTCACTCCATCGCGCGATGGTCAATACCTGTCATATCCACCTTTTTCCAGCTGGAGTTTGTGATGATCAGGGGTCTATAGGCCTGTGTAACCCCGTTTCGTCGACTGAACAGCGTTTTGCAGGGCCACCCTTGCACCACCTCTCCCCCACTCTCCCATCAACCTTCATACCCTACTTCTCCACCAAGTAAGTGCTGCCAGCCTTGTTGGCTAGCTGCATTGCCTTGCATCACCACCAACAAACCCTCCTCTTTCTATAAAAAGCCCCCATGGTCTTCATTCCAAAGGGTTACCAAAATTTTCAAGAGAGAAACAAGAACACAAGCTCTAATACTCTCTTTCACTCAAAATCACTTCCATATACTCATTTGTCAAGCCATATCACCTCATTCAAGCCATATTCAAGACACTCAAGCAAAGGTATAACCCTTTTTGGTTTACTGTTTTGATCCCTGAGGGGGGTTGACAGGGCCAAGGTTGTTAATCAATACCAGTCTTGGTCCTAAAGCCAACAAATTTACAAGTTACTGCGGACAGGCAAACCCACGCGTGAGTAACCCACTCCATCGCGCGACAGTCCACCGTTTGTGTGATAAGGTTCTCGTGGGGAGGGGATCCCGATCCATATCTATTTATATGATTTTGTGCTTTTCTGTTAAAAATACTTAGTGTATTTCATTGATCATGCATGTTAAAAATCAATAAGTTAGCTTATCTTATGTTTTTAATTGATTTAGAATGCCCCTGGGTTGCTTCTGAACATGTCTCAGAGCCCAGGCATGTAAAGCAATTCCTGGAAGTCCAGTCAGAACACTCGCGCGATGATGCGACTCCATCGCGTGACGGTTTGTCTATTTACAGTGATTGCCCTTGCATCGGTAGCTAGGCCCTTGGCCTCTATTTTGATACCCTCACTGTTTATGGGTTGTATTTTATTCCAGTTAATCTAGATTGTAACAATGACTTACTTTCAGTACATATGAACTGCTTAGTTTGGCCCTGGGTGTGCACTGGTCCTTCCAGAGCCCAGAAGGGGATAAAATTTAATCTGTTTGTGGGATGTCAACACTCGCGCGATGGTTTGAGAGCGTCGCGCGATGGTTTGATTTGCATGCAGGAACTTCCGTGTATGCAAGTTGGCCACTGTTCGCGACAAACTTAAGCCAAGGCACTGTTTTGGTATCCTGAAATCAGTGTTAAATATTATCTCATTTATTCCTTGTCATTCCGTTCATCCATGTTATTATCTATCACATCCTGTAAATTGTTACAATTTTAATCTCTGATTAACTCTTCCCCCGCCCTAATTGGCTAAAAATTGATTAATTAAATGGAATCGCAAAACAAACATTTTCGCAAATGCCTAAATAGAGACCGATCTCCGGATTGGGCGAGAGGGGTGCCATAAAACCCTTCCCCTCTAGTAACCTGGCTCCCGAACCCAGATATGGTTATGACGGACTGGTACCTAACTTTTTCAAATCAAACAAGCACGACAAGTGCTTCGAAATACGGTTCCTTTGGTGTCGGACTTTCAAACCCAAGTGGCGACTCTGTATCTTCGCTAGCGCTTGTCGTCCAGCTTTAAAAGCGCTCCGGCGAATCGGCGGCATTTTCTCTTTTTAGGAGGGGAACGGAATCCCTTCCCAAGGAAAGAAAATCGGGCATCCGCATGCCCACAGTGGCCACTCTGCTGGGGATCGAACCAATATTAATCCGTATTTAGAGGTTAAAACATTTTTGGACAAATCCTTAAAAGTCTGTCAAAACAGTGAGCTTCGCGCTGCCGAAGGTTAGAATGGTGATTTAACAGGACCCAGCGTCCGGCCAATCTAATCTGGGACTTTTTCATTTGTTCAAAATGTGTTATTTCCTCTAAAAAATGGATCAAATTAAAGTGAGCCAAATTTGAAAAGGCATTTGCGAGTTTGTGATTCCATTCCATTAATCAAATTTTTAGTGTTTTCATTTGCATCGATGTGGGATAAGCCTCGTTGGATCGTTGTGACAATCCGGCACGGTTTACCGGAGCCTGGGGACCTCGAATGACTAACAACCTTCGACGATGATGAGTCATTCTACCGTTCGACTGTTGCTCTGCGATTACGCGGGTAGTAGGAGGTATATCTTGGCTATAGTCCGAGGAACCTGTTACAAACCAAAACCAGCCTTTGCATAAAGAAAGCACTAGCACTCTCCAAACTAGGACAGGTACCTGCAGGGTAGGATCTACTTGCATCTAACCCCATATATTATCTATGTGTTACTGTTTTCCCTATCGCATGCACTGAACATACATACATACCGTTTTCGCGTAGAAGCATGTTTAGGGCGGCTCCTAGGTTCTCTCTCTTTCAAGTTTGTCTTATGTTTATTAGGACATTGTCATGGCCCGATGAGGAGTCGTGCATCTCGTTGGTGCACGTTATTAATTTTCAAAGTCCTTAGATCAATTAGACTTTGGGAAATCAAGACTTCCTAAGTCTTTGGCTAGCTACCCGATCGAGGTTTCAAACAGAAAACAAGGAACAAACTGAGAAAATGCCGCGATGCTCACACCACCTTGGTTATCATGCGAAGCATATACACCATTTAGGCAATGGCACTGTGCTGCCTACGCCCCCCCGGTTATAGTATCGCATCGTCCACATCGAATTGTTCCAAGTTCAAAGTTGGGACTTCCGAAACGGAATAGTCAAAACCTTAGACTGTTTTGACATCTCTTGGTGTTAGTTGATACAAGTAAGGATACACCCCGAAAAAGATTTCTGAGGATCACTGGCAGCGTCCGAACATCATAAGACAAACTTATCTGCTAGTCTTAGAGTCTAAGGGCGACACTGACGACGGTGACCGTGTTTTCACTTAAGTCTTTTATTTAGATTAAAGTTGCTGCAGGGCACTTATTGAGCTTTTTCTCACTTCAAGCAAAGCATAAGTTTTGAACCATTGCACCGCCAAGGAAAGTATCGAGGTAGAAAGCCAAACCCACTTGGGAACGTCTACATCGGAATTCGGTTCAGAGGTTAGTCAGATCTCAAGCCCAGTGAGTCACCACGGAAGACTCTTCGCGTTCTCTGCTCGCCACTCTACAGTCAGCTGTGTCTCCTATCCTTGAGGAAGCAGAATCTTCAGGATCACCTACTCCCTCCTCTACATCAAGCACCGTGGGACCATCAATCATGACAGATCAACGGCAGCCACTTACTTTGGAAACCATCCTTGTGAACATTCAGACTAGCATTACCGCTATACAGCAAAGGGCCGCTCAGACAGATGCCAACATGACCTGCCTGAATGACCTCTTTAACACTCATCTTCCTTTAGTTGTTCAAGAGGAGGGCGAGGTCGAAGAGGACATGCATGAGCAACCCATCATGGTCGAAGATCCGGATCATCTAGGGCGTTTGGTAGCTTTGGTCAATCCTAGGAGAACCCGCATTCCTACTCAGAATCCAGGTGCCACTGCTGTTAGGACCGCTCAGAATCCTGACATGACTGCTCTTGTCGCCAAGATGGCTAAACTGGAAGAATCCGTCTCAAAATCCGAGAAGATCAGTGTTGGAGGGATCGACTTGGATCCTCTTTGCCTCTATCCTAATGCCAAACTTCCTAACAAGTTCAAGATGCCTGACAAGGCCAAATTCAATGGCAGTGGCGATCCTAAACCCATCTCTATGGTTACCATGCTGCCATGAAGCTCCTGTCAGTAGAGCCTGAGGCCATGTCTCAGCTATTTCCTCAAACCCTCTCGGGCCCTGCTTTCCATTGGTTTCTGTCGCTCGACATCGCCAAACGAAGGACTTGGGAGGGCATCGGGGCTGCGTTTATTTCGCAGTATAGCTATAATTCCCAGCTCAAAATGACTACTCGTGAGTTGGAGTCCACCAAGATGGAAGCTAAGGAGTCCTTCGCGGATTTCGTCAAAAGGTGGAGGGCCAAGGCCGCTCAAATGACCTAACGCCTGAGCGAAAGGGATCAGCTTCGTATCATCTCCCGCAACCTCCAGCTTGATTATGATAGACACTTGGTCCTTGTTCAAGCGTCCTCCAACTTCGACACCTTCTTCGAGTCTGGCCTGGCCATCGAAGACGCGCTGCAGAGTGGGATTCTGTCAAAAACGGAATCTTCGAATCCGCCAAAGTCAAAGCCTCGGGCATATTCTGGAAACACCAATGCGCTATTTGGGGGAGGGACTTACTCCAATACCGCAACCAGTGGTACCAATGCCTCTTCCTCAAATGCTGCCAACCACATTGCCGAGGTCCATCAGGTGCAGACTCCGCAGAGTAACCGGCCTCGCAACCAACCTCGCAGCTTCTCTACATTCGAGGCTCCATTGTCCTCAGTCATGCAGAAGTTGGTTCAATCAGGGCTCGACCCAACTCCTTTACCTAAGAATCCTTCACCCAACTTCAAGGCCAATCTCTATTGCGCCTACCACCAAGGGGCCGGTCATCTTACAGATTCCTGCTTTCGCCTCCGTCTTGCGATTCAGGATCTCATAGATGAAGGAACCCTTCACACCCCACCTTCGTCAGCTCAAAAGCCGAACATCCTTTCCAATTCCATGCCAAAGCACAACAATGCTCCGCGCATCAACCACATATCCCTTAGCTCCACTGATAAATCCTTCAACTCCACTATATTCAACCCTACCGACCATATAACCTCAACAGATCAACCTAGGCCGATCGTGCCTATGCCCTCTCAACCCAAAGCCGAGATTTCCTATATCCGCTCCGAGGAAGGACAGTCGTCCGATTCCAATGTGCCCTCCGAGCGCCTGCAGAACGGAGCATTTGTGTTCAATGCTTCTATCAGTGACTTGTTCCACCAATCCATCCCTTCTGTGCAGCTCAACTCCGCCTCTACCTTGGACAGCCCATATTTCAACGTGACGGATCCGAACCCCTTTCCAAGTCTGATGGACCATTTCAGATCTGCTATTCCCCCTCAACTAGAGCAACAACTTGACATGCAAGCCGTGGGTTGGGCTATAGTTGATAACGATGACTATGCCACCCTTATCATCAACAAATGGATAGAACTGGAGTTGGATGGTTTCCCGCAGAATCCCGAGTATGTCCCTTTTGACCATGCTTGGTATGATGCTTGGATGGCCAATTATGAAGCAGCCATGATCGATCCTTTGGATGGCTTCTCGTTGGACATGCTGTTCCAACAGCCTCAGCCCGTTCTGCTCGAAGAGGAATATTATTGGGACCCCGAGCCTGCTTGGCAATTTCCGATGGGGTTTGACCCTAATCCTCTCCAAGGTTACGCTCTGCCCGACCATGAGGTTCAATATCTGAAGGATGATCTTATCCAGGATGAAACTCGTGTTCTGGGGGAATGCTTCTTCCCTTCTACTCTCGATAGGCTGGTTAATTCGGCCGCCGACGCCAAGTATGATCCCACGTTCTACATCGTCGACGAAAACCTCCCACGCCCTGTAGTACCTTTCCCACCTGAAGAGGATTGCAACATCATGGTTACGGACCTTGTACCACCAGCTGATCTTTGGGATGTCGATGATGTAGTCAATATCCAAGTTGGATCTGAGGTTTGGACCGTCAATCGCTCTTTTGCTGATGGAGGACTCTGGGATGTCCCTTTTGTTGCTAACGCGGAACCCGTTCGAGAGGCTGTGACCCTTGGGGATCCGGATTTCTGGGAATCACTGCTGTAGAAAGATCTGGCCGAAGATTTGGGTTTAGACATGGAAGTACCTGAAGCCCCTCTGACCTCTGACAAAGGGAAGCGCAAATTGGGGGAAGTCCCTGCTGATCTTTGGGATGATAGTCAAGACCCTCAAGTGGTGCCCTCTTTAGAGAACGTTCTTAACGTTACAAGGAGTGCGCGAGTTTTTCAACCTGCTAATCTGCAAGCTAGGATTTCGTCAAATTCTTCTAACCGAAAGAACGAATCTCCCATTTTCTCAAGGTCTGCACCATTTGAGGTACCTGCTGGCTCCCCGAATGACAACATGATCCAAAGACAACTGGAGCGGATTCCCGCTGCCATATCACTCTGGGGACTAACCTGTTCCTCCCGTGAGCATCGCCAGAAGTTTTGCCACGCTCTCTCTCGGCTTGAGATTCAACCGGACGTCATGCCCGAGGCAATGATATCTCTCATCCTCCCACCTACCTCTAAGCACACCGTGGGATTCACTGACAAGGATTTGCCGCTTGAAGGAGTTGACCACAATCACCCCTTGTATATCACTGTCAAATGCCGAGAACTCTGGGTTCCAACTGTTCTCATCGATAACGGCTCGGCGATCAATGTTTACCCCTTAAGGGTGGCTTACCGTCTGGGACTAACTAAGAGGGACTTCGCACCTTCCAGCATGGCTGTTAAGGCGTATGATAGCACTCGTCGCTTGGTCGAAGGCACACTTGTGCTCAACCTCGATGCAAAAGGATTCAAAATGGATGTCGAATTCCATGTGGTTGACATCCCAGCCTCCTTCAATCTCTTGTTAGGGAGGCCATGGCTTTACAGATCTGACATCATGGCCGTGCCATCTACTCTTCATCAGAAGGTCATGCTAGGACTTCCTACTGGAACTTTGACTATTTGCGGGGACTCAGGCATTCGCCCGCTTAAGGAGGATGGCACACCTGTTCTGGCCATCGCGCATGACAATGAAGATGTCGACCTCGCAGGCTTCTCTTTCGACACTTCTGGCTCAGTTTCGGCCATCAACGTAGATGGGGACTTCATCATAAGCTCTGTCGCTCTGGACATTATGAGGAGGATGTCCTATCTACCTGGTCTCGGTTTAGGGATTCACCAGCAATGGATCCCGGAGTTCCCTACCTTTCCTTCCTGTGAGGGCCACTTTGGTTAGGGGTACTCTTCCTCTGCTGAAGATGCCAAAAGAAGGAAATGCACGGGAAAACCTCGGTCCCTCTATGGTGAGCCCGAAAGCTACTTCGTTTGTGAAAAGGGGAATGGCATCTATATTGGGCAGGCCGAGCCTTTCATTGATTCCGTTACTGGGAGCTGCTGCCCGGTTTTGAGGTCTTCGCTGATGATACCTGGTCTTCTAGTGATGAAGAGCTGGCAAAGGTAGAATTCAAGAAAAAGCTTAGCCAGCCCAAACTGAAGACTGACTGGCTGGGATCTTTTGATCAGGGGAGCTTGGAGCAGCTGTTCTATGAGTTCTCCCAAGTGGGTTTGGCCAAGGAAGCTGAAGAGGCCGAAGTGTTCATGCTCGGGCCCGACGCCCTCGAGGACCCCACCTCTCTCATCATGGAAGCTAAGGGTAGCCTTAAAAATTGCATTTTCAAGCTACGCCTTACTTGCATTGATGATGTATCTGAGTCTGACACTGAGTCTGTTAAGTCTTCTGAGTCTGAGTCTAGCTCTGAGTCAGAGTTTGTGCCTCTTGGCCCTCCACGTCATAGCTTTTACTTCGAGGTCAACTCCCTTGTACTTGGCAACCCCGCAGGGTCTTATGAAATGAAAGACTCCTCTTCTGACTACTCTAATGATCTCTACATAAACTGCGTCGACCCTGACGACGAAGGGATAGATTTCGATGGGGACATCCCCATGGAAATCCGTGCCTTCATCGAATGGGAAGATGAAAGGCATGCTCAGCCACTAAAAGATGAAGTAATCTTTATAAATTTGAAAGATGAGAGTGATCCCCGGATGGTTCAAGTGGGCTCCATGTTAAACCCAGAGGAGCATTGTAGTTTCAAAGAACTTCTCACAGAATTCAGTGATGTCTTCGCATGGTCTCATCAAGACATACCTGGTATCGATCCTGAGATAGTGGAGCATCGGATCCCTCTGTTACCAGATGCTAAGCCAGTAAAACAGAAACTCAGGCGGATGCGGCCAGACTGGGTACAGAAAATCAAGGAAGAGGTCACCAAGCAGATCGACGCTGGATTTCTCGCGGTCTCTCAATATCCTACTTGGGTGGCCAACATCGTTCCCGTCCCTAAAAAGAATGGTCAGATTCGTGTCTGTGTTGACTTCCGAGACTTAAACAAAGCAAGCCCCAAGGATGATTTTCCCTTACCACACATCGACGTGCTTGTGGATAATACTGCGGGGCGTGCTTTGCTTTCGTTCATGGACGGCTTCTCAGGCTACAATCAGATCCTTATGGCTCCCGAGGACAGCGAGAAAACGACTTTCATCACCGAATGGGGGACTTACTGCTATTTGGTCATGCCGTTTGGTTTAAAGAACGCCAGTCCTACTTATCAGAGGGCTGCCACGACCATCTTGCACGACATGATGCACAAGGACGTTGAAGTCTACGTTGACGACATGATTGCTAAGTCAAAAACCCAGGAAGGACATGTTCCTGTACTAAGGAAGCTTTTCGAAAGACTCCATAAGTTCCGAATGCGTCTTAATCCACAGAAGTGCACCTTTGGAGTCACAGCAGGCAAAATGCTTGGTTTCATGATCACGTCTCATGGGATTGAAGTTGATCCGTCAAAAATCAAAGTAGTACTTGAAATGAAGCCACCAAATTCTGAAAGGGAGTGCGCAGCTTTTTGGGAAAGGTCCAGTTCAACAGCAGATTCATCGCCAAGTTAACCTTAACTTGCGAGCCAATGTTTCGTCTACTCAAGAAGGATACCCCATTTGTATGGTCAGACAAATGCCAAGCAGCCTTCATTTCAATCCAGAACTATCTGCAGAATCCGCCCGTTCTCATGCCGTCAGTGCCCGGGAAGCCTCTGATTTTCTACTTATCTGTGAATTCCACCTCTATGGGATGCTTGTTAGCTCAGGAAGGGGATAAGGGAGTTGAGAAAGCCGTTACTACCTGAGTAAAAAGATGGTCGGATCCGAAGAACGCTATACCGCTTTGGAAAAGACGTGCTGGGCCCTTGTTTGGGCCTCTAAGAAATTAAGACATTACATGCTGGCTTACCCAGTGAAGTTGATTTCTCAAATGGATCCTCTCAAGTATCTATTTGAGAAACCTGCGCTCACTGGTAAGTTAGCACGTTGGTTGCTTCTCTTAGCGGAATTTGATCTCGAGTATGTCACAAGGAAATCTGTAAAGGGACGCACCATTGCAGAATTTTTGGCTGACCACCCCGTGGATGGACAGGAAAATTCAGATTTTGTGTTCCTAGATGAAGAAGTGCTAGCAGTTGTCGAAGACATATGGACTCTTTACTTCGATGGAGCAGCCAATCAAAAAGGGTTTGGGATCAGGGTTTTGCTGATCACCCCTGACGGTTCTCATATCCCGCTTGGGTTCAAGCTCAATTTCAATGTTACCAACAACCAAGCTGAATATGAGGCCCTATATTGTGGGCATGGAGGCTACGCTCGCACTCGGCGTTGAGAAACTCGAAGTCATCGGGGATTCTAATCTTGTTGTGTCTCAAGCCAATGGAGACTGGAAGGTACGCGAAGAGAGGTTGAAACTATACCATCAGGATTTGGAGGGGCTAATTCCTCGTTTCAACAAAGTGACCTTCACTCATATTCCCCGATTGAAGAACCACTTTACCGATGCGCTTGCTACTTTGGCTTCCATGATCGAATTGTCTTTGGGAGTTGTAGACACCCTATTCTGGACTATCCAGATTAATTCACTTACAGTCATTTGTTGCCCCAAGGATGAATAAAGGTCGAGAACATTTCAAGGTTGACGGAGGGTCTTGAGCTTTGAGCGTTGGACTTTCCTCCTTCAAACCCATTTCAATCCCTTCAAATCGAGAGTCAGAAAAGCCCCAGCAAAGCCTGACTTGCTTACGCCAGCTTTTACATGGCGTGCGCCAGTAAATTGCCACGTGTCAGTCATCGACCGTTGACTCAGTTTGATTGGCGCACGCAGATCCATAGATGGCGTACGCATGGTCAAGGCCGGTCAAATCACCACTTTTCTGTTACGTGCTCGAGACTTTGTAACCGTCCCAGTACAGTGCACAAGTTCCCTGATCATTGCTTTCTGCAGAGAGCGTCCCCCTCTCTCTCCTACACAACCCATCACCTAGTCCCATGCATTAAATGCATGGGACTCCTCTCTTTAACCTAACCAGCCCCTAACCCCAGCTGGCTGCCCTCCTCTCAGTCCCTCTCTCCCCTATAAATACCCCCCTTGCATTCATTTGCAAGGGGCTAACCACATTAAAGAGTCAAGCTTCTCTATTTCCTCTCTTGCTCTCATCCTCCATTGAAGGTGAAAGAGAAAGAAAAGGGAGCTCATTACCCTACACCCCACTGTCTCTCAGTCATCTTCCAACCTCCATCTTCAACATCCAAAACTCAAAAACCATCCTTGCACCTCAATACAAAAAGGTATACCACCTTTGCGTGGCCTTCTGTTCTCGACCCCTGAGGGGAGCCAGAAAGGTCCAAGCTAGTAACCAATACTAGTCCTGGCCCTGGAATGGTAAAATAAAACAATCGTGTGAGACAAAATGTGGCGCACGCCAGTCATTGAAGCTGTACGCCAGCCTTGGCGGTACGTGCATTACTGGCGTGGGGATCATGGAACGTCTGTTTCTTGCTTAGGTTTTCTGTTCATCACCTTTTGACATGATTAAGAACCAGTTTATAGCTTTCTGTATTCTAGAACTGTTAGCTGTAACTTTCACTATCTACTTCTTTCCTGCTTTAAAAGGTCCCTGGGTTACTTCTGGTCTTGCTCCAGAGCCCAGATGATGCAAAGCCAAGCACTGGACAAGAGGTAAACCTGGCGTACGGACACTAAAAAGTGGCGTACGGCAGGTATGTTCAGGCTCTGGTGGCTAGCCCTTGCACCATAGTTAAATCCTGGCTTTTCATTGTCTCCCCACTCTGTTTATGGGGTTTTCTGTTCTTTTTTTTAGGCTTGCAGTCATTTTATCTGTCTGTAATCTGTATATGTGCTGTTATTAAACTGCATGGTTTGTCCTGGGTGTGCGCTGGTCCATTCCAGAGCCCAGTGGGTTGCAAACAAAGACCGTGAGCACAAATGAGTGGTGTATGCCAGTGTTTGGGTGGCGTACGCAGGCCATGGTGGTGTGCAAAGGCTTGGCCAGTGCACACCAGTGTGTTGCCTGCTCACACACCTGAAAACAGCGTACGCCATCTCATTGAAGCTGCTTTCAGTGCTTGTTTTCAATCTATGCTCATCTATTGATTCAAGCAAGTCATCATTCACAACCATTTTGTCATACAAACTGCAAGCTGTTACAGTTTTAAAGTCCCCATAATTTGTTCCCCCGCCCTAACTGGCTAAAAAATGATCAAATGAGAGAAAAATGAAAAGGTTTTACAAAAATGCCTAAGTAGAGACCGATCTCCGGATTGGGCGAGAGGGGTGCCATAAAACCCTTCCCCTCTCATAACCTGGCTCCCGAACCTCGGATATCGAAGGTGACGACGGACCAGTCTACGCCTTTTTCAAATCAAACAAACGTAGCAAACGTTTTTGAGTTTGGTTCCTTGGGTGTTTTCACCGCTAAAACCCGAGTGGCGACTCTGAATCGAAGCGTCTCGCCGCGCTTTTCCAAAGAGGGCCGCACCCAATATTTAAACAACAAAATCCGAAATTTTGGGGCGTGTGCCTACAGTGGCGACTCTGCTGGGGAACAGTTGCATTAATTGATATTTGGAAATTACTACATAAATGAACAACTTTCAAAAGTCTGTCAAAACATTACGGTCCGCGCTGCTGAAGCACGGAATGGTAACGTAACAAGATCTCAGCATCCGACCACTCCGAACTAGGCTTTTACTATTGTTCACTTCTGTAGTTTTCTCCAAGTATTGATTAATAAATGTGGGTCAAACTCAAAAAGCATTTTCCAAAACTCTGCGTTTCTCTCTCACTTTATCATTCTTTGGCATTCTTCCATTTGCATCGATGTTGGCTAGCCCCGTTGAGGTGTTTTGGGTAACCGGCACAGTTTACTGGAGCCCAGAGTCCTCGAACGCCCAACAACCTTGGACGATGATGAGTCGTAATACCGTTCGACCATTGCTTTGCTAAACGCGTTGCAGTGGGAGGTATACCGCGGCTATAGTCAGAGGAACCCCCTTAAACCAAAACCAGTCTCTCCATGCGTATTAAGCACTAGATCCTTTCAACCTAAGACAGGAACCTGCAGGGTAGGATTTTCTTGCATCTAACCCCCATAAACTGTCTATGTGTTACTGCTTTCCCTATCGCATGCTTGTTGTAGACACCCCAATCCGGGCCCCGAAAGTGCTTTAAAATTCCCGATGATGAAACAAAGGAAACAAATACCTCCAAGAGCTTAGACATGGGACTCTCCCAAAATGAACCCAGAAGCCCAGAGCCAAAGTCCCAGAACCAAATCAAAGGCCCAGAGCCAAAAGCCCAGAGCAAGCCCAAAAGCCCAGAACTAGACCCTTAGTACCGCACGGCACACCTTTACACCGCACTGCATAATAGATTTCATTGCGCCGCAAGAGGTCATGAGGTCAACCGCGCGGCATTTTGGGTAAAGTTCTGACTGGCTCAGCTAGCTGTCGGCCACGCTCGCTTGAGCCACTCCTACAAGCTAGCTCAGCCGAATGGGCACTTCTGGCCCGCCCAGAAAATACCTCCACCATTTGAAATTCAAAATCCTTGGCTTTTGCCTATAAATACAACCCTCCACTCAAGAGAAAAGGGCCCTGAATTTTCGTTCTCTCTAATCATGCTTTCACACTCACTCCTCACTCCAAAGCCTTGAGAAAGTGCTCTCAAAAACATTCTCAAGGCCCCCCCTTTTTTTTCCTCAAAATCCTTCATTTCTTTCCTCACCATTGAAGTGAGTCCTATTACTCACTTCAAGACCTCTTACTCCCCAAAGATCTTCTTTACCAAATCATCCCCACCATGTCTCCTTGACTGCCTTCTTCCCTGTTCATCCGAAGCCATCCATTCCCATTCAAGCTCGAAGATCAAAGGTTTAAACTAGTTTCCTTGGGATAGGCCTCGTCCATATCCCTGAGGGAACCTCATTGTGGTCAGGATCGGTCCTCCTTGAGTCAGATCTTGACCCAAAAATCATTTTCAAAATGAAAGCAGGCCCCTGTGTCAGGAAGGCTACACCGCGCGGCGTTTTAATGCGTCGCGCGGCGTAGTAGACTTAGACGCATGGCATTTCAAGTTTACTGCTTTCTTTACTCAAACTACCTGGATCACCACCATCTCTTGTCAGATCTTTATTAAGGAGCCAAATACAAATACTTTTGAAAATGAACCATATCTACAAGCCATGTGTAGTTTTTCTCCTTTGTTTCAAGAAAATGGAACGTTCTTGGATTATTCAGAAAGATCAGGAGTTTAAAAAGCTTATTTCCCGTTCATGGCTTAAAAGAATGGCGTTTTCTAGAGTTACTTGGTAATGAAAATGTTGTTTGACCTGGACCTGAAGCCCCGCGCGTCGTACCCAAGACGCCGGGCGGCGTTTTAAGATTTCATAAAAACCTGACAAGACAAAAGGAACCCCGCTCGGCATTCTGTAAAACCGTGCGTGGTACTACAGAATGCCGTGCACAGGGATATTGTGATCCAAATGGTTTTTGCTGAAAGTTTCTTTTATCTTGCATCATCTTTATCATCATTGTACAGTTAACACCACGAGCACGCCAACGTGACTTATTACCCTTGTCCCTTTTCCCTTTGATTGCTTATCTAAAGAGTTTGATTTTCCGAAGGATATCTTTGAATCCCCTTTTATTGAAAGGTTTAGTAGAGACCGGTCTTCACCGGGCGAGCGGGGTGCGTTTTCTAAAAATGAAACCTTCCTCGTTCGTAACATGGCTCCCGAACCCAAATCTCAACGTTTTTGCTAGACCAAAACCCTTTTCACTCTCGGTTTCTCAGATCATCCATCTCGAAAATCCGGGTGGCGACTCTTCTTTTTGGGGGCGCGCCGGCACGGGGAGCCCACAGTGGCGACTCTGCTGGGGGCGTAATGTTAATCAAAAATTTGGAAATTAATACACGAACGAATAATCCTTCAAAAGTCTGTCAAAACAGTACGCTCCGCGTTACTGAAGAACGGAATGGTGACATAACAGGATTTTACATCCGACCACTCCGGACTGAGACTTTTACCATTATTCGCTCATGTAATCTTCTCCAAATGTTTGATTAATAAAAGCGAGCCAAGCTTGAAAAACGCTTTCAAAAAAAAAGGGGGGAATTTCTAATATCCTTTGGAAAATCCAAACTCTTTCTATCTTGTACACTTTGCACCGCACAAGCCTCGCCAGTGTGTTTTGGCAATCTTGCTCGGTTCGCCGGTGACAAGCTCTCCCGGAATGCCTTGTAACCCTCGATGATGATGAGCCATCGTGCTGTTCGACCATTGTCTTGCAATACACTTGACATGGGGAGTACATCTTGGCTCTAGTCCGGGGAACCCTTTTGAGACCCAAACCGGCCTTTGCACTTGTACATAACCATAGAACCATCCCAACTAGGACAGGAACCCATGGCTAGAACTTGTGTGTTATACCCTGTTTATGTGTTTATCCTTACGTATTCATGCCATTCATGCATTGTTGCATTTTGTAGGCTAGGACTTAGAAATGCTCTAGGATTCGGTCAGTCTAGGAGACTCTAAATCCATAGAGATTGCGATACCTCCGATGTTTGCCGTGCCCGAACGGCTCCCTTGGTCTAGAACGAACCTTGAAGGTGCAAGTATCTGGATTCCGGTAATCGCATTGCTTTGTCTCGGATGGTCAAGGTAAGGAGATTGGCTCTGATTCCGAAACATTCAGAATTATACCTACCTGACAGAACCTACCCGGATTATCAGAAATCTTCTGTGCAAGCACCGCAAGTGAAGACTAGATCGCGGTAGGCCATAGGTCTCCGGAGGATCGAATGGAAAAGGATCAACATTAAGAGTTTCCTCTTTTGCTTACCAGTTCTGAGATATTGGTTGACCGCAAGAAGAAGCTGTACTCAATTGGTTTCGTCCTTCCCAAAGACTGATTCGCACGGACACCCTGGAAAGTACGGAGTTGTTTGAGGTTCAGATAATACAGGAAGGGCAACCGCCGATCGGATACCGCAAGAACCCCCGCCCGTTGACCCATCGCCAATGGCTGATCAAAGAAACAGGATAGAAGAACTTAGGCAGAACATGGCTGCCTTAGATGCCCAGTTTAAACAATCCTTGACCAATGCTGACGTACAACTCAAGACCGCTATCGCATCTATGCAAAAAGATATGGTTATGATGATGGAGGCCATGCAGGAGGTCAGTGATAAAATTCAAGTTAAACCTTACTCACAACCCGAACAACCCAAGGAAGAAGAGCCCGTTGGAGATCCCAAAATGACCGCCCTCTTGGCTAAAATCAACAAGTTAGAAGAATCTGTCCAAGAGACCCACTGACTTGGGAAAGGAGAAGTGGACATGAGCAAACTATGCCTATTCCCCAATGCCAAGTTACCAGAGAAGTTCAAAGGAGTAGACTTTGCCAAATTCGACGGCACAGGCGATCCAAAGGCGCACCTTCAAGGTTATGTAGGCTCTCTTTCTATGAGCGAGATCGAGAAAGAAGCTATGGCGCAGCTATTACATGAATCTCTGTCCGGTCCGGCATCACAATGGTTCTTAACTCTTGAACCATCAAAGAAGAGGACTTGGGAGGGAAGACATTGGGACAGCTTTTGTGGCTCAATACGACTTCAATGTCGACTTGAAAATGACCACTTGAGAGCTAGAAAGTACTAAGATGGGAGAAAAGGAGAACTTTGCTGACTTTGTGAAACGGTGGAGGGCGAAGGCCGCACAAATGCAAAACAAACCAGACCTCAAAGAACAGATACGGATCATAACCAAAAATCTGCCAAGTTCTTTCGCTCCCTACATGGTTCTTTCTCAGGCTGCCCCGAATTTTGAAACCTTTTACGATTCAGGACTGGCCGTGGAGGAAGCTCTACGAGACGGCACTTTAGAGAAAAAGGAAGCAGGGTCAAAGGCTAAGAGAGTGTATTCCGACAATAGCAACATCCTGCTAGGAAACGCCAATCAAGAGGGCACATCATCCCCTAAAACCACAGAAGTTCACCAAATTTCTAAAAAACCAAAATCCCAAAGCCGGGTCTTCACCCAATTTAGTACCCCAAGGTCTATGCTACTCAAGAAACTTGTGGAGGCTGGCGTACTAAAACCTCTTTCTCCACCAACCACCATTCCGCCTAATTTGAACCAGAATGTTTATTGTGAATTCCATCAAATGCCTGGTCACGCCACTGACAATTGCATTCGCCTTCGTCATGAGATTCAAAATCTCATTGATAACAAAGTCATCGAAACCCTCCACAAGATAAACCAAATACCCTTTCAAACCCCCTACCACAGCACAACCCTTCCTTCTGTGTCAATCAAGTCGCTTTAGCTTCAAAGACAAACACTTAGGACTTCGATCCAACTCTTTTCATCACTTCAGATACCAACCCCAAACCTTTGGTAGAAATCCCCAAAGAAATAAACCTCTGTTTCTTGTGGGATGGGGATGATGCATGGAAAGACTTCGTCACCGACTGGGAGGCATTTGAAGCAGCTAGTCTGCAGAGAAATGAAGAACCGCTGTTTGAGCCAGCATGGGAAGTTGATTGGCAGAATATTTATGCGTATCCTTTGGATGGATTCTCACTAAACGCAATGTTTGAATGTGAGAACTACTTTGGATGGGAATGAGACCCGACCCCAGACGAGTACCAATTATTGACCCCGAATGATCTGCTGGACACATTTTCCTTGCCGGCAATATTTGATATAGGATACCAGCCCGAGATGGTGGGCTCGGTTTGGCCAGAACTTCACTCGAACCCTTTTGGGTATAGCATTGGGCATATACCTTGGCCCGAAAATCCTGAGATCCCGGAAGCAGCGGAAGAAGAAGTAGCAAGTAGTGAGTTTAATCCCATGGACTACTTGGAAGGAGAAGCAAAATTGGAACGCTCGGTCACCTTTCCGAAAGAAGTGGATGTTGCTATGATGAATTTATGGGAAGACGAGCCAAGAGCCGAAGAAGGACATTGGGTTAACTCTGAAATCGTCAATATAAGGGTAGGGAATGAGGAATGGACTGTTAATAAGGCAATAATGGAAACCGAGCGGTGGACGCCCGAAGATCTTTGGGAAGATCTGGTCATCGCCGATCTGGCCTCCAACCTTCAAGACACTACCATTGGAGCCAAACGTAAAGCCCCTGTCGATTTATGGAGCGAGGAATCCAAATATCGGCAAATCCACCACCTCACACGAAGCAGATGTATTTACCAACCCCCCAATCTTCAAACTGGTGAATCCTCCAATACCACGGCCCCGTTAGCCAAAGAGCTTCCAAACCCTTTCGTCACCCCGGTCAAAAACACCTTCCAACCCTTTGCCCCACCAACCAAAGAACCTTCTCGCCCTTAGAAAAACCCCGAAGGAGCAATCAAGCGGCAGCTCGAGCAAACTCAGGCCAGAATGTCTGTATGGGATGTGCTCGTTCACTCTACCCGCCATCGTGAGGGACTTATCCAGGATCTCCCCCGCTTGGAAGTTCCTTCCACGATAACCCCTGAGGAGCTTGTAGCACTTATCAAAACCATACCAATCAAGCATGCAATCACTTTCACTGATCGAGACTTGCCTACCGAAGGAACGAACCACAATAAACCACTTCATGTCACCCTAAAGTGCTGCGACAAATGGGTCCCAGTAATCCTAATCGATAACGGATCCGCCATCAATGTTTGCCCGTTGCGCGTTGCCTACTGCTTGGGATACAAAAATAAAGACTTCTCTCCCTTAGCAGTCAAAGTCCGAGCATATGATAATACGCGTCGGGACGTAATGGGGACTCTCATGTTACCAATGACTTTCGGAACGTATCAAGCTGAAGTTGAATTTCATGTGATTAACATTCCCGCTTCCTTCAATCTGTTGTTGGGCCGACCTTGGTTGCACCGACCTGATATCATGGCCATACCTTCCACCCTCCATCAAAAAATTCGTTTGGGGCTTGAATCGGGCATGCTCACCATCCATGGGGATTCTGGGATCGGCGCACCGACTAAAGATAATGCCCCACTCCTAGAGATCCAACACGGGGAAGAGGACGACGCCTTGGGAGGATTTTCACTGGATACCTCTAATTCTGTTTCCTCAATCAGGATTGATGATGACTTTCTCATTACCAACGTCACTCTAAAATAATGGAGAAAATGTCCTACATGCCAGGGCTAGGACTGGGAAAGAACTTACAAGGGCCAGCGAAGTTTGAAGCCCATGGGACCCTGGCACGTACTACCGGCCTTGGTTATCTAGCCTCAAATGACGGCAAGATGAAAAGGGGAGGTTGGCTGGAGGATTACTTTGTCAAGGAAAAGGCAAAACAAGTATATCAAGGACAACCAGAGACATTCTGGGACAAGGAAACCAATACCTTCCTTCCAGAATTTGAGATATTCGCTAATGATGAATGGCCGGAAAGTGAGGAAGAATGTGAAGTTGTCAAGAAACTCATAGGACCAGCTGACTGGGTCAAGACCCTTGATGAAGGGAGTCTGGCAATCCTGTTTAGGGAGGACAAACCAAAGAGTACAGTCATGGAAGCAGAAGTACTGATGCTGGGGCAGGAAGCCTTCAAAGATCCAACTTCACTCATCATGGACACCATTGGAGATTACAAGAACTGGGACTTCTTGCCAAGTGCAACCCATCATGGATCTGAATCTGAGTCTGAGTCGTTCAAGTCTTCTGAGTCTTCTGAGTCTGTTAAGTCTCTGGAGTCCGAGTTGGGACCTCTTGGCCCAACTCATCGTCTGTATTTCGAATTCGAGTCAACTCCTGTGTATGATGCCTTCGAGGCCTTTGCCAATGATGAAATAAAAGAACTCGATTCCGCTTACTTCTCTGATCTTGAAATAAGTTGTGTCGACCTGGATGACGAAGGGGCTGATTTCGACGGGAACATCCCAGAAGAAATTCAGTCTCTGGTCAGAAGGGAAGATGAAAGGCGTGCTCAGCCAGTAAAAGAGGAAGTTATTTTAATAAATCTGAGGGATGAGGGGGACCCCCGAACAATTCAAATCGGTTCCACATTATCTACAGAAGAACGTCAAGCCCTTACCAGCTTGCTGAAAGAATTTGAAGATGTTTTTGTCTGGTCACATGCCGATATGCCCGGAATCGGTCCTGAAATCGTGGAACACCGGATTCCCCTTTATCCCGATGCAAAACCTGTAAAGCAGATACTAAGGCGTATGAGACCCGACTGGGTACTTAATATAAAAGAAGAAGTCACTAAACAAATCGATGCAGGATTTTTAGTGGTGACCGAGTATCCCCAATGGGTTGCAAACATTGTTCCCGTTCCCAAAAAGGATGGTAGGATTAGGGTCTGTGTCGATTTCAGAGATCTCAACAAGGCAAGCCCAAAAGATGACTTCCCGCTGCCCCACATTGACATATTGGTCGATAACACTGCCGGGCACACTTTGCTTTCCTTCATGGACGGTTTTTCGGGATATAATCAAATCCTCATGGCCCCAGAGGATCGAGAGAAAACCACATTCATCACCGAATGGGGAACTTATTGCTACCGGGTGATGCCTTTTGGATGGAAAAACGCAGGGTCCATGTACCAGCGAGCCGCCACGACTTTGTTACACGACATGATTCATAAAGAAGTAGAAGTGTATGTCGTTGATATGATCGTAAAGGCTAAGGAGCGAGAAGGACATTTACCGGCACTCAGAAAGTTCTTCGAAAGGATTAGGAAGTATAGAATGCGCTTGAATCCGGCCAAATGCACGTTCGAGGTTACAGCAGGGAAGATGCTCGGATTCATGATCACCACTCGAGGAATAGAAGTCGATCCTTCGAAGATCAAGGCTATTCTAGAAATGGAACCGCCTCGGTCTGAGAAAGATGTAAGAAGCTTTTTGGGCAAGGTGCAATTCATCAGTCGATTCATCGCCAAATTGACCTCAACTTGTGAACCGATATTTTGTTTGCTCAAGAAAGGCGTGCACTTCAAATGGGATGATAAATGCCAAAAGGCCTTTGACACCATTCGAGCTTATCTTCAAAATCCTCCAGAGCTAATGCCCCCCACACCAGGAAAACCTTTGATCCTATACTTGTCAGTTACTCCCACTTCTATGGGATGTATGCTGGCGCAGGAAGGAGATGATGGGGTTGAAAGGGCTGTTTACTATCTCAGCAAAAAGATGGTAGGATGTGTGGGCAATGCGATTTTGCCCTGAATCTTTCCCTCCTCCGGGGAAGGGATTCCGTTCCCCACCCTTTTGAGAAAGGAGAGATGCTGCCGGTTCGCGGGAGCGCTTTTGAAGCTGGACGTCAAGCGCTCGCGAAAAATACAGAGTCGCCACTTGGGTTTGAAGGTCCGACACCCAAGGAATCGTATTTCGAAGCACTTGCCGTGCTGTTTGATTTGAAAAAGGTAAGGAACCAGTCCGTCATAACCATATCTGGGTTCGGGAGCCAGGTTACGAGAGGGGAAGGGTTTTATGGCACCCCTCTCGCCCAATCCGGAGATCGGTCTCTACTTAGGCATTTGCGAAAAGATGTTTGTTTGCGATTCTGTTTGATTAATCAATTTTTACCCAATTAGGGCGGGGGAACAATTAAAGGGGATTAAAACTGTAACATGTTTGCAGGATGTGATAGATAACATAGATGAGCAGTTAGTATAGGATGAGAACAGACTGCTGTAGGGGTTTAAACAAACTGGAGGGCCCCTGTTTTGGAGTGACGTGCGCAGGAAGAAACCAGCATGCACTGAACAAGTCACTACATGTTGTTTACTCCTGCGCGCACAACTCCAAGACACACGCGCGCCGGTGAGCTTAAAACCCACAGTTGTTATTCTCAAACCTTCTGGGCTCTGGAAGGACCAGTGCACACCCAGGACAAACCACGCAGTTTATAGGCAGCATAATATACAGTTTAAAGGCTGAAAAGCCCTAAAAATTGACAAAACACCCCATAAACAGTATGGGGACAAAATAATGACCTAAAGTTAAGCTACCCATGCAAGGCCAGTCACTGGTCGGAGAAGACTGTCGCGCGATGGCATCACTCTGTCGCGCGAGGATGCGCCCTGGCGCGCGATGGTGCGCCCTGGCGCACTGTCGCGCGATGGATTGAGTCTGTCGCGCGATGGTGCGCCCTGGCGCAGGATGGTTGCGCCCTGGCGCGAACCAGACCAGTGCTTGGTTCACATCTTTCTGGGTTCTGGGACAGGTCTAGGATTATCCCAGGGGTACTCCACAATCAGCAGAAATGAATATTGAACTATAGCTAACAAATCTAACAAAGGAAAGCCGTAAATTGGTTTTTACCGTGCTTGCAGAATGATCTATATGTAAATAAACACAAAACAATAGGACACCAATCCCCACGCGGTCCATTGCACGCAGCACCGGAGTGTCGCGCGAGAGAGTGGGACCATCGCGCGCTGGTTCCTACCATGACGGTTTTTGAAACCTCGCCAGCTTTAGGACTAGGACTGGTATTGATTACCAGCCTTGGCCCTGCCAGCCCCCCTCAGGGATCAGAACAAAGAGCAAAGCAAAGGTAAGCTATACCTTCGGCTTTTGAGTTTGAACGATGTTTGAACTTTGAGATTTGAAGGCTTGATTGAGTGGTTGGATGTTTGATAATGGAGGAGAAAGAGCAAGCTATGCTCTTGAAATTAGGGTTTGTATGGAGGATGTTGTGTGTAATTCTCCTTTGGACCTCAAAACTTGGAACCCTTTGAAAGAAGAAAGAGTGGGGTATTTATAGGGAGGAAAGGTGAATCTGGTTGGTGCCAGGAGTGGGGTTTAGCCAGTCCACGAGGCCTGTTGAGAGTTGCATTGGTGGCCAACTGTCCATCTCAAGTAAGGTCGGTGGTAGGTTGGACCGTCGCGCGACGGAGTCAGTCTGTCGCGCGATGGTGCGCCCTGGCGCACAGTCGCGTGATGGAGTGACTCTGTTGCGCGATGGTGCGCCCTGGCGCACTGTCGCGCGATGGAGTGACTCTGGCGCGCGATGGTGCGCCCGGGCGCGGGATGGTTGCGCCCTGGCGCGGACCAGTAGGGTTTTTGGTTTTTGAAGTGGCTTAGGCTAGGTTAGGTTCAAGGGTTTTTGCAAACACTCAAAGCTCAAACACGCTATCATTCCCAGGGTGTTCTTGATCCATTTCATCATCGGGGAATCAAAAACCGTAAGTAAACTAATCTGGAAGCCCAGATTGGGGTGTCTACAGTAGCCCCTCTTTGACGGCACTTGAAGCACCATCGACTTGGTACAAGTAACGTCAAAGATTTCTAGACACCCCTCAAGGCAATCCAGAGTAAAGCATACTAGCAAAGTAGACAAGTAAACTTAAGGAACCTGATTGGTGGAATGGACAGGCAGGTCCATTGCCGGGGATGAAGGTAGAAGTGGACGAGTGAATCGCCGCTTGTTGATCAAATTTGGACAGGACAGGCTGTCGTTGCAGATTTGGACGGGACAGGCCGTCGTTGCTGGGGATCAAGCTATCCTCGGCATAAAGTATTCCAACAAACACGGGTAGGTCGTGTCAGGTAGGTTGAATTCCATCTGTTGGGAATCAGAGCCAATCTCCTTATCAAAGACCATCCGAGACAGAGCAATAAGCCTGCTGGAACATGCGCGTGAAGCTAGACTGAAGTAGAGGTAGTTGTTTGGGGCAGGCCGAGGCGGACTCTCCTGGGGAACAACTAGTTGCGAATGGGCGGACCATCGTACGATATCCTGATCGTTGTTGATCGGGGCGAACACGGACGATATGGCTGGTTGTCATCGCTGAATGGACAGAGACAGGCGATTTGGTTGATTGTCGTCGCTGAATGGGCAAAGACAGGCGACGTGGTGGGTTGTCATCGCTGAATGGACAGAGACAGGCGATGTGGTCGGTTGCAATCGCTGAATGGACAGAGACAGGCGATGCGGTTGGTTGTCGTTGATGATATGGTTGACCATCGCTGAATTGAGAAGGACGATATGGCAGACCGTCGCTGAACTAGAGACAGGAAGATCAGTGTGCTGAATGATCAAGTCATTGAAGATTGGACAAGACCGGCTATCGTTGATGCGGACGGAGAGATCAATGAGCTGAGTGATCAAACCGTTGAGGAATTTGACAGGATGGGAGGATCATCAGTATAAATGATCGAGCCGTTGAATTTGGACAGGACCGGCTATCGTTGATTTGAGATGGGCAGATCAGTGTGCAGAATGATCGAGCCGTTGAGTTTGGACAGGACCGGCTGTCGTTGATTTGAAAGGGCGGATCACTATACAAAATGATCGAGCCGTTGAAGATTGGACAGGACCGGCTGTCGTTGAATCGGTTCCACAGAAGATTTTATTGTATCCTGCCATTTGAACAACGCCGCAAGAGATTTTTGATCGCATCCGTTGGCGAACAAATCGAGGACTCAGGGAGATTTCTTCGCATCCGCTGACCAACAATAACAAAACCGTAGAAGATTGCATCGCATCCTTTGGCAAACAAATCAAGAGTTATGGAGATTTCCATTGCCTCTAGTAACCAAACAGAACAAAACCGCAGGAGATTGCATCGCATCCTTCGGCCAACAAATCGAGAGCTAAGGAGATTTCCATCGCCTCCACTAACAAACAGAACAACACCGTAGGAGATTGCATCGCATCCTTTGGCCAACAAATCGAGAGTTAGGGAGATTTTCATCGCCTCCACTAAACGAACAGAACAACATTGCAGGAGATTGCATCGCATCCTTTGGCAAACAAATCGTGGATTCAGGGAGATTTCTTCACATCTGCTGACCAACGAGAATAACACCGCAGGAGATTGCATCGCATCCTTTGGCAAACAAATCGAGAGTTAAGGAGATTTCCATCGCCTCCGTTAACAAACAGAACAAAACCGCAGGAGATAGCATTGCATCCTTTGGCGAACCAAGACTTGATGGTAACCATTCTGGCCACCTTCCTGTTTTCAACATTTGACATATACAATATGCAAAGATGTATACTAACAAAATGCACAAATTGAAAGTGCAGATGCAAGCTAAGGGCGGCTCCTAAGAGGACAATGATGCCTAAGGACTACCACTGAGCCCCATTACTTTATTGCCTTTTGCTTCTGAGATGCGCATCCAGACAAAGAGACATTGAGCGGGCCGGCGTGCCCAGTTGACATGTAGCGGTGTGGCATTGGGCTTGCATGCCCTTTCTTCGATGCTTGGGCAGATGAGCCCCAGAGATATGCTTTGCTTGGCCTTGGACTGACGTGCCCCTGCCGTCTCAAGAGAGTCCACAGCTTGTGAATTACAGATGCAAGAGTAGCAATGTAAAAATTGCATTTTTCAGTTTATTGACATATAAACCATGCGCTAATATCTAATTTGCATTGACAAGTGAACTGAGTCGACACACAGACACACATATATGTACAGACGTGCCTAGCTCGAACGAAAAGGGGGAAAGAGCCCCAGGGAACAATGCGAACCCTTAGACACATGGAATACAATGAAATTTTGGGCATTAACATACCAAAACTCACAATATCCCTTAGGCAGGTGAAACTGACACTTGCGAAAAGTGCAAAAGGTACAAAGACCTGCACAATAGACAAAATCGGGAAAAACATCCCGATGAGACAAATGGATAGAGAAACTGGAAAAATGTCACAAAAATGGACATAAGACGCAAATGAAGACACATATAGGCCCGGACTGAAACCGACACCCCCGTGCAGTCACATTAAGTCTACACGGTATGACCAAACTTGGCAAAAGCCCCTTGAACAGGACTCGAAGGCAGTAGCTGACTGCTATCGATTGCTGTACGAATTGAACAAGTGCGCGCAGGGTTGAGACTAACGCACATAACTATGAACAAGTGCGCGTGAACCTCTAACTAGCGCATATGACTGCAAAGCTACTGCAACTGCTCACATCAGACTTTGCTGAATTTAGAATAAACTGTGAGCCGTTAGGCCTCGCCAGCATTTCGTTTTGTTTTTTATGCTTAAAATTTTTTAAGGCTTTATGCTCAGCTTTGAAATTGAATTAGTAGTTTGTAATAAAACTAAAAGACAAAAGGTTTTCCCCCTTCCAGACGCCTCACATGCCGCTTGATCTTCGAATCTCTTCGACCTTTGATGTGTACCAAATGTCAACCATGGATCCAATTGATAGATTGCAACCGAGTCTCAAGGAGAGACTGCCTACGTATCCCAAGCTAGGGAATCAGGTCAAAACGTAGTTCAGGCCAAGGTTCAAGAACCGCCCATTCGGGTTTTCAGCCTAGCGAGTTTTCAAATATTGCCTTTAATTTTGCCAAGACCGCCTTCGTAGGTTTTCGGTCTAGCAGGCTGCTCTAACTTTTGCTTGGAACTGCCCACCCTTGGGGTTTTCAGCCCAACGAGCTTCTCTCAAGGAAAAAGCTTTTGAATTGATCCATGCTGACCAAGGTATTTGAATTTGTTGCCGTTGAGGTCGATGAAATGGTTGCAGCCCAGATGAAATGGATGCAAGGTCCAAAGTGCTTCAGTTGACATGCCTTGCTCCAGGCCAATTTTGAACTTTCTAATTTGTGCTTGGCGGAACGCTGTTCCTGCAAATTGAGGATGGTATGAGGCGCTGGACCTTCTGAGCTTTGCTTTTATGGTTTGGCATCCGGTAGCAAGGGGATTTGATGTTCCTTTATCTCAAGATCAACGTTAGACCAGGCGTGTCATTTGAGAGACCATGCGTGAGACATTGATGAACTTTTTGAGCCTATCTGACCGGACACAATGCTCCTCTGGGAATAGCTTTGAACCAATTTGAACCATTCGGAGGCCTGCCTTATCTTCCAAGTTTATTTGAAAACTACTATTTCAATTAATAGGCTGAGCATGCCTTTTGTCTTCCCTTTCGGCGAGGGAACACATTTCCTTGGGGATGATCCCATCGAAATCTATCCCTTCGTCGTCAGGGTCGACGCAATTTATTCAAAAGCCAGCAAAAGTACTTAGAAGTAAGATAATGCATATCATAAGGAAAGCCCCTCGGGGTTGCCAAGTATAGCAGACTCAAAACTTGAAACAAAAGCTACGACGTGGAGGGCCAAGAGGCACAACCTCCGACTCAGAGCTAGACTTAGACAAATGCAAACGACTTTGTGTCAGACTCAGACAAAACGCCAATGCAAACTAGACGCGGTTTGAAAATGCAATATTTAAAAAGCTACCCATAGCTTCCACAAAAAGAGGTAGGATCCAGCGGGTGTCAGGCCCAAGCAACAGCACTTCAGCTTCCTCAGTTTCTTTAACCAAACCTACTCAGTGCTCCTTTGAACAATGGACCTCAGCCGGTCAGTCTTCCCCTTTGCTAGCTTCTCATAACTGTCAATCCAGGTGTCAGCAGTGAAGACCTCAATTGCCCAACCTACAGCCATCATGTTAACCTCCGGTTCAAACGGGATGGATACAACTGGTTTGGGTTGGCTTTCTGGGATGATATAGTGGCTAGGGTTGAATATGGTGGAGCTGGGGTTGATTTGAGTGGAGATGATAGATATCTGACCTACCAGAGGGTCAGAGTTGTGTTGAGGCAAGGAGTTGGAAATGATGTTGGGCTTTGGTGGTACCTGAACCGTGCCATTGTCAATGAGATCTTGAATCTCATGTCGAAGACGATAGCATGCGTCAGTGGGATGGCCAGGCATTTGGTGGAAGGCACAAAAGAGGTGAGGCTTGTAACCGGATGGTAGGACTTTTGGCGGAGAAGTTGGGGTCAAGGGTTTGAGATGCCCAGACTTGACAAGTTTTTCCATCACTGCGGACAGAGGTGCCTCAAAGACAGAGAAACTTCGAGGTTGGGTTCGGGCCCGGTAGCTTTGGGCGTTTTGAACCTGATTGACATCGGCAGCGCGATTGGAGGAAGCAGCAGCGTTGTCCCCATTTGTAGTTGAATTGGCGTAATTGCTGTTACCGAACAGTGCGCTACTGTTTCCAGAGTAAGCCCTCGGCTTAGCTTTTTGTGAGGAAGACTCTCCCCTAGGCAGAATTCCACTCTGCAGTGCATCTTCAATGGCCAGGCCAGAGTCGAAGAAGGTTTCAAAGTTAGCAGATGCTTGAACAAGAACCAGGTGCCTGACATAATCTGGCTGGAGATTGCGGGAGATGATGCGAAGTTGATCCCTCTCGCTCGGGCGATCAGTCATCAATGCGGCTTTGGCTCTCCACCTCTTAACAAAATCCGCAAAGGACTCCTTTGCTTCCATTTTGGTGGATTCTAACTCACGAGTAGTCATCTTGAGCTGAGAGTTGTAGTTGTACTGTGCAACAAAGGCAGCCCCAATATCCTCCCAAGTTCTTCTTTTGGAGATGTCAAGCGACATGAACCAATGGAAGGCAGGCCCAGAGAGAGTCTGAGGAAAAAGCTGAGACATGGCCTCACTTTCTACACCCAACAACTTCATTGCAGCATGGTAGCCAAAGAGATGAGTCTTGGGATCACTGCTCCCGTCGAACTTAACCAAGTCAGGCATCTTGAATTTGTCAGGAAGCCTAGCATTAGGGTACAAACAGAGACGATCCAGGTCAATTCCCCCTGCGCTGATCTTCTCGGATTTTGAAACAGCTTCTTCCAGCTTAGCCATCTTGGCCATAAGAACAGCTATGTCAGGGTTTTGAACAGGCCTAACAACAGCGGGGTTTGGATTTGGAGCAGGCACACGAGCCTCTCTAGGGTTGGGCTGAACAATGAGACGCCCTGCATGGTTTGGATCCTCGACAAAGACAGGTTCTGCATGAACATCCTCATCGTCCTCGCCTTCCTCTTCGGCTGCTGATGGAAGACGAGTGTTGATAAGGTCATTCAAACGGGAGATGGAGGCATCAGTCTGAGTGGCCTCTGTTGCATAGCAGTGATACTGTTCTGGAGGTTCATGAGCATGGTTTCCAGAGTGAGCGGTTGCGGCTGATCTGCCATTGCAGGTTTTTCAATGGAGCTTGATGAAGAAGCTGAAGATGGGGAAGCCGGCGGCGTGACTTTTTGCAATATCGATGGCGAACCCGACTGCAGGGTGGCCAACAATGAACCTGGAGAAGCCTCCGTTGTGACTGACAAGGAATCTAGCCTGACAAGCCTTTGAATCGGATTCCGGTGCAGACGTTCCCAAGTAGGTTTGGCTCTTCTTTTCGGTACTCTCTTGTTCGGTGCAATGGTTCCAAACTAGACAGTAAAGTAATTGAAAGCTCAGTGATGTTCCTGCAGCAATTAGAATGCAATGCACATGACATCGTCGGTGTCCTCCTAGACTCTACAACTACAAACAAGTCTGTCTCATGATGTTTGGACGCTGCCAAAATCCTCGGAAATCTTTTCTAGGGTGTATCCTTTGAATAGATCGACTAACACTAAGAGATGTCAAAACAGTCTAAGCCTTTGACTATTCCGTTCTCGAAGTTTCAACTTTGAACTTGGAACAACTCGGTATAGATGACATGGCACCTTAACCTTGAACGCCGCGGTGTATAGTGACTTCGCACTTCAACCTGGGTAGTGCCAGTGTCATGGCATCCATACTTTGTGGTTCCTTATTTTCGGTTGAAACTTCAATCAGGCATGAGCCAAGGACTTAAAAAGGTTTGATTTCCCAAAGTCTCGTTGATCTAAGGACTTTGAAATTTTAGCAACGTGCACCATCGAGATGCACGACTCTTCATCGGGCCTAGTAGCGTCCTAATAGGCATAAGACAGATTCGAAAGAGAGACAACCTAGAAGCCGCCCTAAACATGCTCCTACGCAAAACGGTATGTATGTACAAAAACAGAGACGAGTTTGCCTCACGAATTTCAGACGTTGCCAGAATCCTCAGAATTCTTTTCGGCCATGTGTCCTTGAGTAGATCGTCAGATCCTAAAAGATGTCAAAATAGACTAAATCTTCGACTAGTCCCATTTGAAGGTTCAACTTTGAATTTGGAACAACTCGGTGGTGATGACATGGCACCTTAACCTTGAACACGGCGGTGTATAGTGACTTCGCACTTCAACCTGGGTGGCGCCAGTGACACGGCATCACTACTTTTGTTGTTCCATATTTTTGGTTGAATTCTTAACCGGGCATGAGCCAAGGATGTAGTAAATTTTGATTTCTCAAAGTCTCATTGAACTAAGGACTTTGCGATTGATAACGAACATTCGACAGAATGAACGACTCCTCATCGGGTCCAACAACGTCTTAGACTGCGCAAGACAAACTCGAAAGAAAGAACCACTCTAAGCATGCTCCTATGCAAAATAATGTATGTACAGTACATGCGATAGGGAAAGCAGTAACACGTAGACAGTATATGGGGGTTAGATGCAAGTAATCTTACCCTGTAGGTACCTGTCCTAGTTTGGAGAGTTCTAATGCTTTGTATATGCAAAGGCTGGTTTTGGCTTGTAACAGGTTCCTCGGACTAGAGCCAAGATATACCTCCCGCTGCCCGCGTAACCGCAGAGCAACAGTCAAACGGTAGAATGACTCATCATCGTCGAAGGTTGTTAGTCATTCGGGGTCCCCGGGCTCCGGTAAACCGTGCCGGATTGCCAAAACGATCCAACGAGGCTTATCCCACATCGATGCAAATGAGAATGCTAAGAGTTGATTAATGGAACAGAATCGCAAATTCGCAAATGCCTTTTCAAATTTGGCTCTCTTTATTAATCAATACTTAGAAGAAACTACGCGGGAGAACAATCGGAAAAGTCCCAGATTGGATGGCCGGACACGAGGTCCTGTTAAATCACCAATCCTTTCTTCGGCAGCGCGAAGCTCACCGTTTTGACAGGCTTTTGTGGGATTGTTCCCAAGCGTATTAACTTCTAAATATAGACTAATATCGATTCGATCCCCAACAGAGTCGCCACTGTGGGCAACGCGATTTTGCCCCGATCTTTCTCTCCTCCGGAGAAGGGATTCCGTTCCCCTCCCTTTTGAGAAAGGAAAGATGCTGCCGGTTCGCGGGAGCGCTTTTGAAGCTGGACAACAAGCGCTCGCGAAAATACAGAGTCGCCACTTGGGTTTGAAGGTCCGACACCCAAGGAACCGTATTTCGAAGCACTTGCCGCGCTGTTTGATTTGAAAAAGTTAAGGAACCAGTCCGTCATAACCATATCTGGGTTCGGGAGCCAGGTTACGAGAGGGGAAGGGTTTTATGGCACCCCTCTCGCCCAATCCGGAGATCGGTCTCTACTTAGGCATTTGCGAAAGATGTTTGTTTGTGATTCTGTTTGATTAATCAATTTTTTAGCCAATTAGGGCGGGGGAACAGTTTAATGGGGATTAAAGCTGTAACATGTTTGCAGGATGTGGTAGATAGCATGGATGAGCAGTTAGTATAGGATGAGAACAGACTGCTGTGGGAGTTTAAACTTGTTTTGGAGTGACGTGCGCAGGAAGAACCAGCATGCACTGAACAAGTCACTGCATGTTGTTTACTTTGCGCGTCTTGAGCTTAAAACCCACAGCTCTTATTCTCAAACCTTCTGGGCTCTGGAAGGACCAGTGCACACCCAGGACAAACCACGCAGTTTATAGGCAGCATAATATGGGAACAGTTTAAAAGCTGAAAAGAACACCCCATAAACAGTGTGTGCTAAAGTTAAGCTACCCGTGAAGGCAAGGTTCCAGCACTGGTCAGAAGGGTCGCGCGATCAACTTCTTTCGCGCGAGGATGCGCCCAGGCGCGCGCGATGCCCATCGCGCACTGTCGCGCAGGGGCACCAGATCTGCGCGCCAGACTCACATCGCCCTCGGCGGGTGCGCCAGGGCGCATCCTCGCGCGTCTACAGAGTGAGTTCATCTGGACCGAATCCGACAGTTGCACTGACCAGTGAATGGCCTTGATCAGCCTTATGTATGTATTCTTCCCCACACTGTTTATGGGTGTTTTATTAATTTGTAGGACTTTTCAGCTTTTAAACTGTATATAATGTGCTATAAACTGCGGGTTGTCTGGGTGTGCACTGGTCCTTCCAGAGCCCAGAAGGTTTGAGAATAAGAGCTGTGGGTTTTAAGCTCACCGGCGTGCGCGTGTCTTGGAATTATGTGCGCAAGAGTGAACAGCATGCAGTGACTTGTTCAGTGCATGCTGGTTTCTTCCTGCGCACGTCACTCCAAAACAGGGGCTTCCCAGTTTGTTTAAACTCCCACAGCAGTCTGTTCTCATCCTATACTAACTGCTCATCCATGCTATCTATCACATCTTGCAAGTTGTTACAGCTTTAATCCCCATTAAACTGTTTCCCCGCCCTAATTGGCTAAGAATTGATTAATCAAACAGAATCGCAAACAAACATTTTCGCAAATGCCTAAGTAGAGACCGATCTCCGGATTGGGCGAGAGGGGTGCCATAAAACCCTTCCCCTCTCGTAACCTGGCTCCCGAACCCAGATATGGTTATGACGGACTGGTTCCTTAACTTTTTCAAATCAAACAGCGCGGCAAGTGCTTCGAAATACGGTTCCTTGGGTGTCGGACCTTCAAACCCAAGTGGCGACTCTGTATTTTCGCGAGCGCTTGTCGTCCAGCTAAAAGCGCTCCCGCGAACCGGCAGCATCTCTCCTTTCTCACAAAGGGTGGGGAACGGAATCCCTTCCTCGGAGGAAAGAAAGATTGGGGCAATTCGCATTGCCCACAGTGGCGACTCTGCTGGGGATCGAATCAATATTGGTCTATACTTAGATTTTAATACGCTTGGAAACAATCCCACAAAAAGCCTGTCAAAACGGTGAGCTTCGCGCTGCCGAAGAAAGGATTGGTGATTTAACAGGACCTCGTGTCCGGCCATCCAATCTGGGGCTTTTCCGATTGTTCTCTCGCGTAGTTTCTTCTAAGTATTGATCAATAAAGAGAGCCAAATTTGAAAAGGCATTTGCGAATTTGCGATTCTGTTCCATTAATCAAACTTTTTAGCATTCTCATTTGCATCGATGTGGGATAAGCCTCGTTGGATCGTTTTGGCAATCCGGCACGGTTTACCGGAGCCCGGGGACCCCGAATGACTAACAACCTTCGACGATGATGAGTCATTCTACCGTTTGACTGTTGCTCTGCGGTTACGCGGGTGGCGGGAGGTATATCTTGGCTCTAGTCCGAGGAACCTGTTACAAGCCAAAACCAGCCTTTGCATATACAAAGCATTAGAACTCTTCAAACTAGGACAGGTACCTACAGGGTAAGATTATTTGCATCTAACCCCCATATACTGTCTACGTGTTACTGCTTTCTCTATCGCATGTACTGTACATACATTATTCTGCATAGGAGCATGCTTAGAGTGGTTCTTTCTTTCGAGTTTGTCTTGCGCAGTCTAAGACGTTGTTGGACCCGATGAGGAGTCGTTCATTCTGTTGAATGTTCGTTATCAATCGCAAAGTCCTTAGTTCAATGAGACTTTGAGAAATCAAAATTTACTACATCCTTGGCTCATGCCCGGTTAAGAATTCAACCAAAAATATGGAACAACAAAAGTAGTGATGCTGTGTCACTGGCGCCACCCAGGTTGAAGTGCGAAGTCACTATACACCGCCGTGTTCAAGGTTAAGGTGCCATGTCATCACCACCGAGTTGTTCCAAATTCAAAGTTGAACCTTCAAATGGGATTAGTCGAAGATTTAGTCTATTTTGACATCTTTTAGGATCTGATGATCTACTCAAGGACACATGGCCGAAAAGAATTCTGAGGATTCTGGCAACGTCTGAAATTCGTGAGGCAAACTCGTCTCTGTTTTTGTACATACATACCGTTTTGCATAGGAGCATGTTTAGGGCGGCTTCTAGGTTGTCTCTCATTCGAGTCTGTCTTATGCCTATTAGGACGCTGCTAGGCCCGATGAAGAGTCGTGCATCTCGATGGTGCACGTTGTCAATTTTCAAAGTCCTTAGATTAACGAGACTTTGAGAAATCAAACCTTTTTAAGCCCTTGGCTCATGCCTGATCGAAGTTTCAATCGAAAATAAAGAACCACAAAGTATGGATGCCATGACACTGGCACTACCCAGGTTGAAGTGCGAAGTCACTATACACCGCCGTGTTCAAGGTTAAGGTGCCATGTCATCTATACCAAGTTGTTCCAAGTTCAAAGTTGAAACTTCGAGAACGGAATAGTCAAAGGCTTAGACTGTTTTGACATCTCTTAGTGTTAGTCGATCTATTCAAAGGATACACCCTAGAAAAGATTTCCGAGGATTTTGGCAGCGTCCAAACATCATGAGACAGACTTGTCTGTAGTTGTAGAGTCTAGGAGGACACCGAGATGTCATGTGCATTGCATTCTAATTGCTGCAGGAACGTCACTGAGCTTTCAATTACTTTACTGTCTAGTTTGGAACCATTGCACCGAACAAGAGAGTACCGAAAAGAAGAGCCAAACCTACTTGGGAACGTTTGCACTGGAATCCGATTCAAAGGCTTGTCAGGCTAGATTCCTTGTCAGTCGCAACGGAGGCTTCTCCAGGTTCATTGTTGGCCACCCTGCAGTCGGGTTCGCCATCGATATTGCAAAAAATCACGCCGCCGGCTTCCCCATCTTCAGCTTCTTCATCAAGCTTCACTGAAAAACCTGTCATGGCAGATCAACCGCAACCGCTCACTCTGGAAACCATGCTCATGAACCTCCAGAGCAGTATCACTGCTATGCAACAGAAAGCCACTCAGACTGATGCCTCCATCTCCCGTTTGAATGACCTTATCAACACTCGTCTTCCATCAGCAGCCGAAGAGGAAGGCGAGGACGATGAGGATGTTCATGCAGAACCCGTCTTTGTTGAGGATCCAAACCATGCAGGGCGTCTCATTGTTCAGCCCAACCCTAGAGAGGCTCGTGTGCCTGCTCCAAATCCAAACCCCGCTGTTGTTAGGCCTGTTCAAAACCCTGACATAGCTGTTCTTATGGCCAAGATGGCTAAGCTGGAAGAAGCTGTTTCAAAATCCGAGAAGATCAGTGCAGGGGGAATTGACCTGGATCGTCTCTGTTTGTACCCTAATGCTAGGCTTCCTGACAAATTCAAGATGCCTAACTTGGTTAAGTTCGACGGGAGCAGTGATCCCAAGACTCATCTCTTTGGCTACCATGCTGCAATGAAGTTGTTGGGTGTAGAAAGTGAGGCCATGTCTCAGCTTTTTCCTCAGACTCTCTCTGGGCCTGCCTTCCATTGGTTCATGTCGCTTGACATCTCCAAAAGAAGAACTTGGGAAGATATTGGGGCTGCCTTTGTTGCACAGTACAACTACAACTCCCAGCTCAAGATGACTACTCGTGAGTTGGAGTCCACCAGAATGGAAGCAAATGAGTCCTTTGCGGATTTTGTTAAGAGGTGGAGAGCCAAAGCCGCATTGATGACTGATCGCCTGAGCGAGAGGGATCAACTTCGCATCATCTCCCGCAATCTCCAGCCAGATTATGCCAGGCACCTGGTTCTTGTTCAAGCGTCTGCTAACTTTGAAACCTTCTTCGACTCTGGCCTGGCCATTGAAGATGCACTGCAGAGTGGAATTCTGCCTAGGGGAGAGTCTTCCTCACAAAAAGCTAAGCCGAGGGCTTACTCTGGAAACAGTAGCGCTCTGTTCGGTAACAGCAACTACTCCAATATAGCTACAAGTGGGAGCGATGCTCCAGCTTTCGACTCTAATCGCACTGCCGATGTCAATCAGGTTCAAAACGCCCAAAGCTACCGGGCCCGAACCCAACCTCGAAGTTTCTCTGTCTTTGAGGCACCTCTGTCCGCAGTGATGGAAAAACTCGTCAAGTCTGGGCATCTTAAACCCTTGACCCCAACTTCTCCGCCAAAAGTCCTACCTTCTGGTTACAAACCTCACCTCTTCTGTGCCTTCCACCAAATGCCTGGCCATCCCACTGATGCATGCTATCGTCTTCGACATGAGATTCAAGATCTCATTGACAATGGCACGGTTCATGTTCCACCAAAGCCTAACGTCATTTCCAACTCCTTGCCTCAACACAACTCTGACCCTCTGGTAGGTCAGATATCTATCATCTCCACTCAAATCAACCCGAGCTCCACCATATTCAACCCTAGCCACTATATCATCCCAGAAAGCCAACCCAAACCCATCGTATCCATCCCGTCTGAACCGGAGGTCAACATGATGGCTGTAGGTTGGGCAATTGAGGTCTTCACTGCCGACACCTGGATTGACAGTTATGAGAAGCTTGCAAAGGGGAAGACTGACCGGCTGAGGTCCATTGATCAAAGGAGCACCGAGTAGGTTTGGTCAAAGAAGCTAAGGAAGCCGAAGTGCTGTTGCTTGGGCTTGACACCCGCTGGATCCTACCTCTTTTTGTGGAAGCTATGGGTAGCTTTTTAAATATTGCATTTTCAAACCGCGTCTAGTTTGCATTGGCGTTTCGTCTGAGTTTGACACAGAGTCGTTTGCATTTGTCTAAGTCTAGCTCTGAGTCGGAGGTTGTGCCTCTTGGCCCTCCATATCGTAGCTTTTGTTTCAAGTTTTGAGTCTGCTGTACTTGGCAACCCGAGGGGGCTTTCTTTTGATATGCATTATCTTGCTTCTAAGTACTCCGCTGGCTTTTGAATAAACTGTGTCGACCCTGATGACGAAGGGATAGATTTCGATGGGATCATTCCCAAGGAAATGTGTTCCCTCGCCGAAAGGGAAGACAAAAGGCATGCTCAGCCTATTAATTGAAATAGTAGTTTTCAAATAAACTTGAAAGACAAGGACAACCTCCCAATGGTTCAAATTTGGTTCAAAGCTGTTCCTAGAGGAGCATTGTGTCCAGTCAGACAGGCTCGAAGAGTTCAACAATGTTTTGGCAGGGTCTCTCAAATGACATGTCTAACGTTGATCTTGAGATAAAGGAACATCAAATCTCCCTGGAACCAAACGCCAAACCATACAAAGCAGAAGCTCAGAAGGTCCAGCGCCTCATACCATCCTCAAATTTGCAGGAACAGTGTTCCGCCAAGCACAAGTTAGAAAGTTCTAAATTGGCCTGGAGCAAAGCATGTCAACTGAAACACTTTGGACCTTGCATCCATTTCATCTGGGGCTGCAGCCATTTCATCGACCTCAATGGCAATAAATTCAATACCTTGGTCAGCATGGATCAATTCAAAAGCTTTTTCCCTAAGAGAAGCTCGTTGGGCTGAAAACCCTAAGGGTGGGCAGTTCCAAGCAAAAATTAGAGCAGCCTGCTAGACCAAGAACCTATGAAGGAGGTTTAGGCAAAAATAAAGGCAAAATTTGAAAGCTCACTAGACCGAAAACCCGAATGGGCGGTTCTAGGCAAAAGTTAGAGCGTAAAAGGTGAGGTAAATACTCGAGTGAACCTTGGCTTGAACTACGTTTTGACCTGATTCCCTAGCTTGGGATACGTAGGCAGTCTCTCCTTGAGACTCGGTCGCAATCTATCAATTGGATCCATGGTTGACGTTTGGTACACATCAAAGGTCGAAGAGATTCGAAGATCAAGCTGCATGGGAGGCGTCTGAAAGGGGAAAGAACCTTTTGTCTTTCAATTTTACTGCAAACTACTTCTTCAATTTCAAAGCTGAGCATAAAGCCTTAAAAGAATTTTAAGCATCAAAAACAGAACGAAATGCTGGCGAGGCCTAACGGCTCACAGTTTATTCTAAGTTCAGCGAAGTCTGATGTGAGCAGTTGCAGTAGCTTTGCAGTCATGTGCGCTAGTTTGAGGTTCACGCGCACTTGATTCGTAGTTATGTGCGTTAGTCTCAACCCTGCGCGCACTTTTTCAATTCGTACAGCAATCGATAGCAGTCAGCTACTGCCTTCGAGTCCTATTCAAGGGGCTTTTGCCAAAGTTTGGTCATACCGTGTAGACCTAATGTGACTGCACGGGGGTGTCGGTTTCAGTTCGGGCCTATATGTGTCTTCATTTGCGTCTTATGTCCGTCTTTGTGGCATTTTTCTAGATTTCAATCCATTGTCATGTCGAGATGCTATTCTCGGTTCTATTTGTTCGTGCAGGTCATTGTACAGCTATTTTGACCTCGCAAGTGTCAGTTTCACCTGCCTAAAGGATATTGTGAGTTTTGGTATGTTAATGCCCAAAATTTCATTGTATTCCATGTGTCTAAGGGTTCGCATTGTTCCCTGGGGCTCTTTCCCCCTTTTCGTTCGAGCTAGGCACGTCTGTACATATATGTGTGTCTGTGTGTCGACTCAGTTCACTTGTCAATGCAAATTAGATATTAGCACATGGTTTATATGTCAATAAACTGAAAAATGCAATTTTTACATTGCTACTCTTGCATCTGTAATCCACAAGCTGTGGACTCTCTTGAGACAGCAAGGGCATGTCAGCCCAAGGCCAAGCAAAGTATATCTCTGGGGCTCATCTGCCCGTGCATCAAAGAAAGGGCATGCAGGCCCAAATGCCACATCGCTATATGTCAACTAGGCACGCCGGCCCGCTCAATGTCTCTCTATCGGGATGCACATCTTAGAAGCAAAAGACAGTAAAGTACTGGGGCTCAGTGGTAGTCCTTAGGCATTGTTGTCCTCCTAGGAGCCGCCCTTAGCCCGCATCTGCTTTTTCAATTTGTGCATTTTGTTAGTATACATCTTTGCATATTGTATATATCAACTGTTGAAAACAGGAAGGTGGCCAGAATGGTCGCCATCAAGACTTTGTTTACCAAAGGATGCGATGCAATCTCCTGCGGTTTTGTTATTGTTGGTCAGCGAATGCGAAGAAATCTCCATAACTCTTGATTTGTTTCCCAAAGGATGCGATGCAATCTCCTGCGGTTTTGTTATTGTTGGTCAGCGGATGCGAAGAAATCTCCCTGAGTCCACAATGCCAACGGATGCGATGTTCGCCATAGCAGGATGCGATCGAAAATGCGGCGAAAACTCAATCTTGCGGCAGGATCTCTTTAAATGGCAGGATGGAAAATCAACGACAGCCGGTCCTGTCCATTTTTCAACGGCTCGATCATTCTGCACACTGATCTGCCCGTCTCAAATCAACGACAGCCAGTCCTGTCCATTTCTCAACGGTTCGGTTCTGTCCAATGATCATTTATACTGATGATCCTTCCATCCAATCAACGGCTCAACGGCTCGATCATTTATACTAATGATCCTCCCATCCTGTCAAAGATCAACGGTTTGATACTCATTGATCTCTCCGTCCTGCATTAGTCCTATTCAACGACAGCCGATCGTCCAATCTTCAACGACTTGATCATTCAGCACACTGATCTTCCTGTCTCTCATCAACGACGGTCTGCCATATCGTCCTTCTCAATTCAGCGATGGTCAGCCATATCATCAACGACAACCAACCGCATCGCCTGTCTCTGTCCATTCAGCGATTGCAACCGACCACATCGCCTGTCTCTGTCCATTCAGCGATGACAACCCACCACGTCGCCTGTCTCTGCCCATTCAGCGACGACAATCAACCACATCGCCTGTCTCTGTCCATTCAGCGATGACAACCAGCCATATCGTCTGTGTTCGCCCCGATCAACAACGATCAGGATATCGTACGATGGTCCACCATCTGCAACTATTTGTTCCCCAGGAGAGTCCGCCTCGGCCTGCCCCAAACAACTACCTCTACTTCAGTCTAGCTTCACGCACATATTCCAGCAGCCTTATTGCTCTGTCTCGGATGGTCTTTGATAAGGAGATTGGCTCTGATTCCCAACAGATGGAATTCAACCTGCCTGACACGACCTACCCGTGTTTGTTGGACTACTTTATGCCGAGGATAGCTTGATCCCCAGCAACGAGGGCCTGTCCCGTCCAAATCTGCAACGACAGCCTGTCCTGTCCAAATTCGATCAACAAGCGGCGATTCGCTCGTCCACTTCTACTTCCATCCCCGGCAATGGGCTGCCAGTCCATTCCACCGATCAGGTTCCTTAAGTTTACTTGTCTACTTTGCTAGTATGCTTTGCTCTGGATTGCCTTGAGGGTGTCTAGAAATCTTTGACGTTACTTGTACCAAGTCAATGGTGCTTCAAGTGCCGTCAAAGAGGGGCTACTGTAGACACCCCAATCTGGGCTTCCAGATTAGTTTACTTACGGTTTTTGATTCCCCGATGATGAAATGGATCAAGAACACCCCGGGAATGATAGCGTGTTTGAGCTTTGAGTGTTTGCAAAACCCTTGAACCTAACCTAGCCTAAGCCACTTCAAAAACCAAAAACCCTACTGACCCGCGCCAGGGCGCATCCATCCCGCGCCCGGGCGCACCATCGCGCGACAGAGTCACTCCATCGCGCGACAGTGCGCCAGGGCGCAGCATCGCGCGACAGACTGACTTCGTCGCGCGACGGTCCAACCTACCACCGACCTTACTTGAGATGGACAGTTGGCCACCAATGCAACTCTTAGCAGGCCTCGTGGACTGGCTAAACCCCACTCCTGGCACCAACCAGATTCACCCTTCCTCCCTATAAATACCCCACTCTTTCTTCTTTCAAAGGGTTCCAAGTTTTGAGGTCCAAAGGAGAATTACACACAACATCCTCCATACAAACCCTAATTTCAAGAGCATAGCTTGCTCTTTCTCCTCCATTATCAAACATCCAACCACTCAATCAAGCCTTCAAATCTCAAAGTTCAAACACTGTTCAAACTCAAAAGCCGAAGGTATAGCTTACCTTTGCTCTGCTCTTTGTTCTGATCCCTGAGGGGGGGCTGGCAGGGCCAAGGCTGGTAATCAATACCAGTCCTGATCCTAAAGCTGGCGAGGTTTCAAAAACCGTCATGGTGGGAACCAGCGCGCGATGGTCCCACTGTCTCGCGCGACACTTCGGTGCTGCACGCGACGGACCACGTGGGGATTGGTGTCCTACTGTTTTGTGCTTTATTATGTATATATAGATTATTCTGCAAGCATGATAAAAATCAGTTTACTGCTTTCCTTAGTATAAATTGCTAGCCTTGTAGTTAATTTGCATTTTTGCTGTTTTGGAGTCCCCCTGGGAACATTCTGGATCTGTCCCAGTAACCCAGATATGTGTAAACCAAGCACTGGTCTGATCCGCGCCAGGGCGCAACCATCCCGCGCCAGGGCGCACCATCACGCGACGAACTCACTCCATCGCGCGACAGTGCGCCAGGGCGCATCCTCGCGCGCCAGACTGGCTCCGTCGCGCGACAGTTTGCCTCTGACCAGTGAGTGGCCTTGCACGAGTAACTTGGATTTAGGCTGTTATTCTGTCCCCACACTATTTATGGGGTGTTTTATTAATTTGTAGGGCTTTTCAGCCTTTAAACTGTATATTATGATGCCTATAAACTGCGTGGTTTGTCCTGGGTGTGCACTGGTCCTTCCAGAGCCCAGAAGGTTTGAGAATAAGAGTTGTGGGTTTAAGCTCACCGGCGCGCGTGTGTCTTGGAGTTGTGCGCGCAGGAGTAAACAACATGTAGTGACTTGTTCAGTGCATGTTGGTTTCTTCCTGCACACGTCACTCCAAGACAAAGGCCTCCCAGTTTGTTTAAACTCCCACAACAGTCTGTTCTCATCCTATACTAACTGCTCATCCATGCTATCTATCACATCTTGCAAGTTGTTACAGCTTTAATCCCCATTAAACTGTTTCCCCGCCCTAATTGACTAAGAATTGATTAATCAAACAGAATCGCAAACAAACATTTTCGCAAATGCCTAAGTAGAGACCGATCTCTGGATTGGGCGAGAGGGGTGCCATAAAACCCTTCCCCTCTCGTAACCTGGCTCCCGAACCCAGATATGGTTATGACGGACTGGTTCCTTAACTTTTTCAAATCAAACAGCGCGGCAAGTGCTTCGAAATACGGTTCCTTGGGTGTCGGACCTTCAAACCCAAGTGGCGACTCTGTATTTTCGCGAGCGCTTGTCGTCCAGCTTAAAAGCGCTCCCGCGAACCGGCAGCATCTCTCCTTTCTCAAAAGGGTGGGGAACGGAATTCCTTCCCCGGAGGAGGGAAAGATCGGGGCAAATTCGCATTGCCCACAGTGGCGACTCCGCTGGGGAGTCGCCACTGTGGGCAATGCGAATTGCCCCGACTCTTTCTCTCTTCCGAGGGAAGGGATTCCGTTCCCCACCCTTTTTTGAGAAAGGAGAGATGCTGCCGGTTCGCGGGAGCGCTTTCTGAAGCTGGACGACAAGCGCTCGCGAAAATACAGAGTCGCCACTCGGGTTTGAAGGTCCGATACCCAAGGAACCGTATTTCGAAGCACTTGTCGCGCTGTTTGATTTGAAAAAAGTTAAGGAACCAGTCCGTCATAACCATATCTGGGTTCGGGAGCCAGGTTACGAGAGGGGAAGGGTTTTATGGCACCCCTCTCGCCCAATCCGGAGATCGGTCTCTACTTAGGCATTTGCGAAAGATGTTTGTTTGCGATTCTGTTTCATTAATCAATTCTTTAGCCAATTAGGGCGGGGGAAACAGTTTAATGGGGATTAAAGCTGTAACATGTTTGCAAGATGTGATAGATAGCATGGATGAGCAGTTAGTATAGGATGAGAACAGACTGCTGTGGGAGTTTAAACAAACTGGGGAGCCCCTGTTTTGGAGTGACGTGCGCAGGAAGAAACCAGCATGCACTGAACAAGTCACTGCATGCTGTTCACTCTTGCGCGCATAATTCCAAGACAAGCACGCGCCGGTGAGCTTAAAACCTACAGCTCTTATTCTCAAACCTTCTGGGCTCTGGAAGGACCAGTGCACACCCAGGACAAACCACGCAGTTCATATAGCAGCATTATATACAGTTTAAAGACTGAAAAGCCCTACAAATTAATAAAACACCCCATAAACAGTGTGGGGACAGAATAACAGCCTAAATCCAAGCTATCCGTGCAAGGCCATTCACTGGTCAGAGGCAAACTGTCGCGCGATACTCACTGAGGTCGCGCGAGCGCGATGGAGTGCGC